>MKYO02031402.1:0-28093 GCA_002013955.2 Citrus medica | reverse complement strand
ATTACCCCATACTTGCATTTAATGTTGTACAGTCATTAACGATTTTTTTTCTTTAACAACATTTTTAATTTTGCAAGGATATAGGTTTTTTTTTTAGTTTGAAATCAAAATATATCAGAATTTTTTTGAAGTATAAATGAGTTTGAATACAAATGTTTGGATAACATTTTTGTTTTTTTAATATTTGAATATAAGTGATATCTTGTGTATTTTTATAAATAAAAAATATATTAAACATAGTTATTTGACATTTATATCATTTTAAATAAATAAAAAAGTTTTATAGTTTAATTAAAAAAGTATATTTGAGTAGAGATATTACATTTTTTCATTCAAATAAAATTCATAAAAATTTTCTTATTTTATTCAAATATAAATATTTGAAAATCATACACAAGTTAGTAATTTAAAAAAAATAAAAATAAACAAGCAAACTTTAAACAATCTACCATTAATAAAATTTCAAATTCCATATATTTATGTCTTATAATAAAAAAAAATCCGAAAAAAAAAATTAATGAACTTACTGGAGTGTGTTTTTTTCCCAAACGAAAAAAAAAAAAAGAGGTTAAATTCTCCTCTCTAGCCCTACACCAACTTAAGTAATTGGTGGTGGCGCTCTAACCGCGGCCCTCAACTTTCTGGACCCTCCCTGGCTCACCCATTGGGACACAAACTATTTTATTACTGAGAGAGGCAGCAACGTGGCAGCATATGCAGAGAGCCAGACCATATGCACAGAGGGCAATGTACACCCGAGTGCACGAAATCCCTTTCTCCGAGCTACTGTACGTTGAAGCTGAATCAAAGTGAGCACATTTTCCGATATTAATTAATAATAATAATAATTATTATTATTATTATTATAAATAGGCAGACACAGTGAGTGAACAACACTCAACTCTCCGTCTCAAAAAATCAAATATTAATTGATTCCCAAATTTCAAATTAAGGGTTCGTAATTTCTCGAAATGGAGAAAATCAGAAGAGCATCACATGCAGGCTCTTGGTACACCGACAATTGTAAGTCTTCATAACGCAGTACTTTAATTTCCAAACAATTTATTTTCTATCTTTAGACTCTGTTTGATTTCGAGGAGACGCTATGATTTTATTTACGTATTGTTGAGGAATTGTAGTTTATAAGTAACGCTTGCTCCGGTAACTGACGAAAGGAAGCATTTTTCCCCCTTCAATAAAGAAATAAATATTTTATTAGATTTTTTTTTTTAGGAATTGTAGGATGTGATTGTGAAATTTATCCAAATTTGGCTGCCAGGGCTTGTTTGTGAATGTTGTACTTTTGCTAAATTTTTAGAAGTACCTGCTAGCAAAAGTGTTTCGAGCAATTCAATCTGAAACATACCTAAATGTCCTCTGTAAATAGTTGTCTTTTCATTTTCTATCCCTTTTGTCAGCTAAAAGATTAGCAGAAGAGCTGGATGGCTGGCTCGTAGAAGCTGGGCTGCCTAAATCTCCGGAGGTGAGGGGCGTGATTGCTCCGTAAGTTACTATGAACCCTTATACTGTTTCTCTTATGCGTCAATGTAGAATGCTCTAACCTTTTCTGTCTTCTTTTGCTGGAATTGGGACTGCAGGCATGCAGGTTATTCGTATTCAGGTCGTGCTGCTGCCTACGCATTTGGAAACATAGACCCAACTAGCATGTGAGTTTTTTTATGGTTCATTTTCCCACCTGCTGTTGACTGTTGTTTGACAAAAGTTTGGTTTTGACTAATCGTCATTGGTTTTGACTAATTGTCATTGGTTTCATATCCTAATATGAAGATGATCATGCTCAAATACTTGTCTGTCAGTTCACCTTCTATTTGCAAAACGATCAACTATTTTAGCTGCTCACTTTGTTGCTAATATGTGCAAAGTTGTAATATTTCAGTTCTCGGGTATTCCTTCTTGGTCCATCTCACCATTATTACACTCCTAAGTGTGCTCTTTCGACAGCAACAGTTTACAAGACTCCCATAGGGGATCTACCTGTTGATTTGGAAGGTATTCAAATTTTTTTTTTTTTTTGTGATCTTTCATTCATTTTAATCTTCTGTAATTCTAATGTAAATGTTAGCTTATGTTATCTGCAGATGCTGCTTGATTTTTCCTTTTTTTTTTCTTTTGCTTTCTTTCTATATAATAGAGGGTTGCATGTGGGTTAGTATAGTGAACTTGGTCTACTTATGTTAGCACCACATTAGGTTTTTTTGCATACAGTGTGTGATTGTTCTTGTTTATGCATATACATTTTCTTTCTGGGATGATTCTTTCTGGAGAAGAAAAAGGTTTTGTGTTGTTTTAGCTTTCTATCTATCATTTGTACTTTCTAGTTAGTCTTTTGAACGAAAATGGAGAGATACTTATGTTTGCACTCATCAGTCATCGAGGAGCTAAAAGCTACAGGAAAATTTGAATTGATGGATATTCGCGTAGATGAGGCTGAACATAGCATGGAAATGCACTTGCCATACCTTGCTAAAGTATTTGAGGGGTAAGTTTCATTTTACAGTTTATCTTTTGTCATCTTATTTTGTTATTAACGTAAATGATACTGATATAGGCACCCAATAAAAATTGTGCCCGTTCTTGTCGGTGCTGTCAATGCTGAAAATGAAGCAATGTATGGAAGGTTGTTAGCCAAATATGTAGATGATCCCAGCAATTTCTTCTCCGTGTCCTCAGATTTTTGTCACTGGGGTTCTCGGTATGTTCCACTCAAATGCTTAAAATTTGTTTTCTGTTTTTAACTTGACATTATTTTATTTGCTTTTGCTTTTTGGATGTCCTAATTATAATCCATGTCCTTGAATCTAATGGCTGTTTTTCTCTTTTATTATACCCGGAGACATGCACCTTGCACCCTCATGTAAAATATTTATAAAAAAATATAAATTATGGGTAACTTTTTGTAAACCGAAACCGACAACGAAATTGCCTATAACAATGCTTTCCATAGCCTTTCTGAGATTTAATGTCATCATGCAGCCTATATTTGTCTGTATATTTACTTTAAAGACTTTTGTAAAATGTTAGACTATACCAGACTGGCATGATGTAGTAGTTATTCTGCTCTTTCTATCCTCTGGGTATCTTAGAAGTGGTCCGATATACTTAACTGATACTTGGCCTCCTGGCAAATTGCTTACAGAATGTATGCATCAATTGTTCATTCAGCCTGTTTCACATATTTCGAGTTGTGTCTTTGGTGTCAGGTTCAATTACATGCACTATGACAAGAAACATGGAGCCATTCACAAATCTATTGAAGCCTTGGACAAAATGGGCATGGATATAATAGAAACTGGAGATCCTGATGCATTCAAAAAGTATTTATTGGAGTATGACAACACAATTTGTGGTCGGCATCCAATTAGTGTTTTTCTCCATGTGAGTGCCTCAAATTGTTTAGAAGATTTGATTAGGGCTTGACGTGCAATCTTTTCTACTTATGCAAATATCCATCTAGCTCCTATTGTCACATTTAACAGACCCATTCATGATATTTCACAACTAGTTGGTCAAATGCATTTTGCTTGCGTTTAACTGAATTACATTTCATTTTCTCAGATGTTGGGGAACTGCTCCACAAAGATAAAAATCAAATTTCTTCGATATGAACAATCAAGCCAATGCAAAACGAAGAGAGACAGTAGTGTAAGTTATGCATCTGCAGCAGCTAAGGTGGATGCTTGAAGCTGTGAGAAATATTATGTTGGATTTACTGGTGTGGGAAACAAATTGTGTACTGTGAATTGAATGTCCCGTTTGAGCTGCAATTGCTGGAATCATATCACATCACGCTGTGGATTATTTGTACGTTGACACCAATAATGGAACTTACAACAATCATGCCATCCTATTTTTATTCTTCATCTGACGACAAGGGTTCTTTTTATCATAGCTCACATTAGGTGACTGCGTGATAGTGGTGCACAGCTCTAATATTTGTGGCCTGGAGAGGAGTGGCCATGACGTCTCTTCAACAATGGGATATTCTCGCTGTTGACGGGAAAGCATATCTAGTGTCCGTATTAAGATTTGGATTCTTAATAATTCCTCTATAAAAAAAGACACGAAACCTGTTTTGGTCCTCAAGGGCAAAGAACTAGGCCCATTATTTCATGTTGCATCGCGGATTCAAGTCTTCTAAGGAGACCGGGCAGGGCGTTACACATACGTCGCCACTGTTGTGGATTGTAGACAGCAGACAGCAGACAGCAGCCGCTAGAGGCGTAACTAAAGATTCTGTTGCATTTTACCAGAGAACAATAATGTATAAGCAAACGAACTTTTCTAAGACGTTCCAAGATTTTTCATTAAAGAATATGTACAAATACAATTACTACAGGTTATAATCACTGCTGCTATTCGCCTGAAAGAGGCTAGCAGATAAATTTTCCACAGGCTCAACTCCCTGAAAGATTGCAGAAACATTCTTCAAGGAAACCTTCAGGACAACTCAGTTTCAGATCTTTTATTCCTCCATGGCTTTTGCAATAATTGCCACACTGGTCGACCGCTCCATCTCAGTTCATAAGAATCCCCAAATCATGAATGTCAAAGCCACTGAGTGCAAATTTCCAGAACGATCCACCCGACTATGGGTTAACAGAGAAACTTTCCAATGGAGCTGTTATTTGTGAAGTTCCAGCAGCAATTTAGAAATCCCAATATTCCTGTCTCCACGGGTTGAGCAATATCCCTTTCCCGTTTGTGTAATACTCTAACAAACTCCTCTAAGCTTAGATTTCCGTCACGATTTGAGTCAAACACTTGGAAAATGATGTCAATCACGTTGTCAGTGAGTAATATGCCGCAGACCTAATATTTTGCACAGAAAACTTGGTCAATATATTTGTGATGTATGTATCCATTGCTAATTGAACTATTATGTGACAACTAAAACAGATTATTTATCCGAATAAGTAAAGCTCCCCAGCAATATTTTAACTCTAAAAAGCGGCACGTAAATAATTTCGTTAGTTTGCTAAATTTAACACATTCAAAAAGCAATCTGTTATCACATAATGAGGAAGGCAATGAGATATGATCCAGTGTCTTACACGGTATGCAGCTCGTTGGAAGTCATCCCGTGTCAACAAACCATTTACTTTTCCATAACTAAAAAGGGCCAAACAAAATGGCTGCAATTTTCTCCGCAGCTCGGCAAAATTTTTAAATTCTTCAAATGTAATGCGTAAATCACAAAGATGCTGCTCATTCTTTAATTGATCAACCCGATTAAGCAATTTGTTTAAGTGTCCCATATCAGCAGAAGCAACCATGGACAGTGCAAAGTCCTCGGCTGATATGGTTCCCCGTTGCTTGTAGTCATAATGTGCAAACTCCAGTCTCAGCATCTACAAAACAGAATGAAATGTTCTTTCAATTACAACACAAACATCAATTCGGATTTGAATGTGAAACTACATTGATTCGGACCAAGAGAAAGAACTGTCCAAAATAGAGGTCCACAATGTATCTCAACGTATAATGGCAATCAAATCACACAAGCATAAATATAGCAGAAACAGCAACTAAATTTCATTATAATGTCACAATTTATACTGTTCAAGCAATAGGGAGGAAAAACAGGGAGTGAGTGAAAGGAGGCTTACTTCCTCATACAAATTTCTCATAAATTGGACAAATTTCTCATGTTGGAGCCGTGCTCTTCCATCTTCACCAAAGAAGTATTCCACCAGACCTCCATTTTCCACAGGACCCTTAACATTTAGCCCAGTTCGAAGTCCATCCCTATGGAAAGCCCCTTGTCTGTTATGAGATCTCATCAAAGCCATGACTTGCTTAAATTCTTCCTTTCTGATCTCCCTGTGGATGGATGAGAAAAGTCAACTTTGCAGCGCATTGAAGACGAAGGAAGAAAAAGACGGCAAGCAACTGCATTCAACTGTTATAAGGTTGTGATGCAGTCACACAACCACAGCATTTCAACATTAAATTTCCCTCATAACTGTATCATATGACACGGCAGGTTACTCTAGTTATTCAACTAACAAAGGAAGCTATGCATCAATTAATGCAACTACTTATACAAAGGATGACTTCCTAGTATGCTACTTAGTTTCAAAGGAAATCGGCAGATGTCACAGCATCATTGTCAACATGGTCTGAAAGATCTAGAATTTGTAAAAGCATCAATGACCTAGGTTTTAGAATAAATCAAGACCAAATTATGTACTCTGCGATCTCAAATGGTTCTAATTAATACAAGAGGTGAAAAAATAAAGGTGGCATAGGATGAAAAGGATAGATAATTGCAAAAGAAGATAAACCCAAAGAAAATAAGAAGATGGATGGGCCGCACCTTCTACAGTGGATTTGACAGAGTTAACGTTCTCTTCTGTAAATATAACTAACTAATGAGTTCGATCATGCTAAAAGATATTTATAAAGAACATAGAAACCAAACAAGGGAGTGAAGATAGAAACCAAACAAGGAAGTAAAGAGTCAAAAATCAAGCAACTTTCTATCTTACCAAATCAATTGAAGAAAATGAGGGCCAGCTCACTTTTAATTGATAACAACTAAAGTTCTGCTATCTTATGAGCCCATGTATGCTAGCAAAAAACATATTTAGAGAACATGAATGTCATTTTGTAATGCAAAACATTGCATGAATACGAACCCATTGTTGTCAATGTCAAACATCTTGAAGGCCACAGAAAAGCTTGATTCCGGAATGCTGAGTAGAGTTACAAAAAAGATATATCTGTTTCAATAAAAAGAAACAAGATCTTTAATCTAAAGAAGAGAAAGTAGGCAAATATTGGGCACCTGAATATTTGTTATAGTAACAACTCACTCTTTGAAAGATATCAATCCATCATTGTTCATATCAAAGAGCATAAAAAATTCTGAAGGAGCACATCTTAACTCCCCAGGCCTCCTTTCCCCTCTCAAATATCCATCTCTGACAAGGTGTGATTCAGAGGGAGGAAATACAGGAATGATGGCTCGCATCAAATCTGCTGGTCTCATGAGCAATTCTCCTTCCAGTGATCGTAAAGACGCAAAGTACTCAAACACCTTCAGGAATTAATACCAAATGTCAAACTCAACGATAATACAGATGGTTTCACTAGTCATATAAACTCCCAAGCAAAAGGCAGAGTTACCATCACCTAAGAGCCTACAGATTTCGGTTAATAACCAAGTCTTGTAGATCCACCTGTATCACAAATTCTACAGGCAGTCTCACAACCCACAATCATACAACCTGACCTGAACAATGCAGAAAATGACAACAGCGGCGACAACACAATAATCATTTCACAATACTTCAAATCACATAACAATACAGTTTTATAAACACGAACTAACCGTCCCTTTCATCCTTTGTCTTTTCTTTTCTTTTTTTTTTCGTTTTACTTCTGATTTTCGCTGGACAGATACAATGAATATGAAATTTCTATTAACAAGATGATAAAAAAATTAAAATTAAAATTACCTTCTCAGGTGGACTCCGCAACCTAATTCGCTTCTCATAGTTAAAGAAAATCTTTCTTCTATATGCCTCTGCAATTATTTGGAATATAATCAACTTTATAAATTGAGACTGTATTTGCTATTTAATAATCTAAAATTCAGAAATTAAATTAAAAATTTTACCTCCGAAGAGAAAGTTAGAGCTGTAATCTGGCAAAGACAATTTGCGAAATAAAGAACTGGAAGAGCTCTGACGATCATCATCATCATCATCATCGGTGGCGTCATTGGTCAACGTCGACATTGACCAGTCAGCAAAAGACAAAAACGACACTGGAAAGAGGGAAGACTTGGTGGAAATGGAATCAGAATTGGAAGACCAGTAGAGTAACCCTAGGCTGGAGCCAACTACGATCCCCGAGAACCATCTAGCTAGAGAATCGAAAATGCAATCTTTGAGGTGATCGGTGTTGGCGTTTGAGGCCTTGCTGAGCAGAGGCAGTGAGGCGGAGGGAGATTCTGGTGGGGCGGAGAGTTGGCGGGAATGGAGCCGTTGGATTTGGGCCAGCCGGTGGATGGACGGTGAGGATCTTCGAAGATGAATAGTCATTATGACAAATCGATTATTGAGAATATGGAAAAGCAAAAGATTGGCTAACACAACCCCGGAAAGTAAATAGGACTGGTGAAGTTTTTTTTTTTTTTTCCCAGATATAGTTATCTTTCTGAGCGATGTCGTTTCAAATATCCTTAAACGCTGTCGTTTCTTTTTTTTTAAAAAAAAATTTCTCCCAAAAAAGTTATTTTTCTCTGCGATGTCGTTTGAAGAGCAATGTCTTTTTAAGTTCCTTAAAACAGCGTCGTTTCGATGATTCATTTATTTTCCTTTTGGGTCCGAAAATCATTTTCATATCTTTCAAGATTACCTATCTTTATAAATTATTTTTTTAATGTCAATAGGAAATCATAATAAAATTCAATGAGAAATGTAAAGGCGACGCACATACATACATATAATGCTCCAGGGCACATAAATAAGAATAAATCAAAATATTAGAATTCTCTGTTATAGTGCAAGAAAAGTTTTCGATAAAATAAACTCTCCTTAATCTTAAAATAAAAGAGTAGAGAAAATGAGTTAATACGTGCGTTTCATAAAATAAAAATTTCTGAGTAATTAAAAGGGAGAGAATCATATATAATCTTAATTTGTACAACTATTGTATTGCGTACAATTACAAGTTTAGAAGCGTATAATGTATATTTGTTCATTAAAAATTTTAAAAAAAATAAGAAAAAGGAAAACTTAATGCTAAACAAAGAGTGAAATGTGGTTGTTTATAGAGTGATAATACAACTACAAATTCTTATACAAACTGATATGACATTAATTCATTAGTTGAATAAAAGTATAAAATAATATAAATAAATCACGTAAACTAAAAAATATTTAATTTAATCAATGAATTAACGACACATCAATTTATATAAAAATTTTATGACTATACGATTCCTCTTCTTGAAAAAAAAAATCATAATGGCGTCTTCAGAATCAATAATTTTGACTCGGCCTTTGGCCGAGTGGTGAGAGCTGCTGCTCTCCAAGTTGGAGAGTAGCAGTTCGAATCCCCACAATGCATGTGGGGGTGCTTCTTTCCTCAAATAAAATTGAGTGAAGGCAGTCTGCTTCCTTGTCCCAGAAAAAAAAAAATCATAATGGCGTCTTCAGAATCAATAATTTTGACTCGGCCTTTGGCCGAGTGGTGAGAGCTGCTGCTCTCCAAGTTGGAGAGCAGCAATTCGAACCCCCACAATGCATGTGGGGGTGCTTCATTCCTCAAATAAAATTGAGTGAAGGCAGTCTGCTTCCTTGCCCAGTGCGAGAAGTAGACATCCCTCGAATATTTGAGAGGGTTAAAATCTGGACAGCGCTCCATTAGATTTGATGTATGTTGGTCTCAGTTATAGTCTGATTTGTATATATCAGTTATATTTTCATGTAATATGAGGTGTAATTTAAGCAATAGTCTCATATAATAAAAAAAAACAATAATTTTGCATAACACTTGATGTGTCTCGCGAGCTGTATTACACAAAATTACAGTATGTTTGAAGGTAAACACAAGAGTTGGGCATGATGTGATTGGGAAACAAACTTAATAGGCAAAGCAATATCACCTTCTTTCTTAAGGCTTGATTTCATCTTTCTGACGTGTGTGGAAGTGTTATCTTATCCAACCGGCAAACCGAACTTGCATATCTCGTTCTTATCCACTAAACTACCACTGAATACTGCCGCTTTATTCATCAAAGCCGTCGGTCCACTACGCGCGGTCACACTCATCACAAGTCTACAGTCTCGCACATTAAACTAAAGTTATTATGGGCAGCCGGAAGCTGTGTGTATGTTTGTCGCTATGCCCGCTGATGAATGCCTATCTAATCTGGCGTGCATCGCAATGTATTTTTCTTTTTTCTTCATCTCATGGACCACCAATGTGGTCCACAAACAAAAATGTCCCCCCGTTTTGCCGAACAAATTTTCAATATTGATAGGTACGAGTGGCCGAATTTCGGAAAAATAGCACCAGATTATGTCCCGTTTCCACCAAAATACCAAATATATGCCTTGAACAGTTGATTCCGTAGTTATGAGTAGATATGTCCCAAAAAAAGAGGAAAAATACTAGAATACCCTTGTTTTAATTTTAAATCGTGTACTTCCTCATATTCAACTTCGTCATCTATTTACTCGACTTATTTGAGACTTTATTTACTTTGTAACCAACTTTTTTTTAACTCCATACTTACTTCATAATTGACTTACTCGATTTGGTACTCAGCTTTCTACGCCCAAAACTTAACTTACAACTAAGTATTTGACTTGCTTAACATTCTTCACTTGCTGGACATCACACTCCACCTATTCAATTTATTTTTAGATTTTTTGAATGAGTTTATTGGGTGTATAAAATGAAATGATGAAGATGGAGCGTTGGTTATATGGAAACAGTGGGTTTTTTGTTTAAAAAAAAAAAGTACTTATGTCACCTTGTTGGTGCGTATCTATGAAATGAAATATAAAATTTGGCATTTTGAGGCAAAAGATGTATATTTAATAAATTAAAGACTTCATAAATTTCAGTTTAGTTCGTCAAACCAAAATGTTCAAAACTCATCTTCACCTACAAATGGAATCAATTTGGTGTAATTCTTCGATTCTCTGTACACTTTTTAGAATTTAATTTATCTATTAAAGAATTGAACTGAATTAAAGATAGAAAGACTTGAACAATTTTAAACTAATCTTGAATTAATTTCTAATTTGATCTGTTTGACTTTAACAAAAATACACATCTATTATTATGTTCAAATACTTTTTTTAAAGAAATTGATAAACAATAGTTAATAACACATTCACCACATTAGGGCTGAAGCTGGAACCAATGACTACCATCATGGTAAGATGACACTCTACTACTAAGGTAGAGTTCACTTCTCAAATTCGATTGGGAATATTAAGGACGAGAAATCTCGAGATCAGGAGTATGAAGTGAGAGTGGGAGTATATTATTTATTTACACTAGAATGAGAGTGTAGAATAAGAATTAGAATCTCATTTATATATTACATTGTCTTGGACTGAAAATGAATTATTTTAAGAGAAATTATCATTCATATACCATATATTTGTTATGTTATCAAAAATATTATAACACTTTTGAAGGTGTATCAATCGTCCACCCTAAGTTGACAAAATGCATCAGCCGACCGCCAAACCGTTAGTTGCCGTTTGAAAGTTAACGGAATTACAGTGAATTGACGATTTTACCCTTGAAAATTATCACTTGTATCATATGAAAATACCAAATTACCCTTCTGACGTCATCATATTTAAACGGAAACTAACGGTTTGGTAGTCAGCTGATACATTTTATCAACTAAGGGTGGACGATTGATATACCCTCAAAGTGTTGTAGTATTTTTGATAATGAAGTAAACTAAGGGTATACAAATGATAATTTTCCTTATTTTAAATTAAAATTTTACCTTTATTTAAAAAATTATAGTTTTTAATTACAAAGTGAATAAATTATTTATTTTATTATCAATTTTAATTATATAAAATATAATAATAATAGTAATTCTTAATTATGTAAATCATAATTTTTTATTAATTTTAACATAAGTTAAATATTATTGACAAGAGCAACACAAATGAAACATTATTATTAATAATATAGTACAAATTAATATTTTCTTATAATAAACTATTTATTATTAATAATTATTAGTATTAAATAAACATAGTACTATTAAATTTATATAAGTATAATAATATTATACTTTTTCAAATAAAGATAGTATACAGTGATATTATCAAATCTCTACGAATATGATAATATTATTTTAAATAATTTTTACTTAGATTACATAAATTATTATTTTTAATATAATAATATTATGTTTAAATAAGTTTAGTATTATTATTTTTAAATAATATAACATCATATTGTTTTAATAAATATAAAGTACATTATAAAAAATAAAAAGAGTGAAAATCTTACTCTATTCTAAAAAAAATAAATAAGACTCACGGAGTAAAATTTCAATTTTCTTTTTTAAATGATAAAATAAATATTAGAGTGAGAAAAATCTTAGATCCCTAATTTCATACCCCCAACGAACTAAGTAGAAGTGACTAATACGGGAAAATACGTAACATTAAACCCCACACATTAAATACGTAACATTAAACCCCACATATTATCAACATGAACTTTACGTCAAAAATCAAAATCAGCCAATTACAAGAAAGGGATGGGAAGAATCTGCTATATCCCCGTGGATTTTCTTGACTACATCCATCTGAACATCGACGTGGAAGCCACACACAACATGGCTTGCGTCCGTAATTATCACACAGCTCAATAATGTCTTAAGAATAAAAGAGGCATTTTTTTTCTTCTTTTTTTTTTTAAGTCGGTTCGGCTAAATTAAATCAGACGTCCTCAATTGTCCATTGACATAATAAACCCAGCTTCTCCATCTGACCTCCCACAAGCGTTTCACACATACGCGTAACAATAACATTACCAGTGTTTTCAAATAATTCGACCATTTTGGAATCGGACACCCTTTTACACGCTATTAGCTCTTGTTTTTGGTTATACAAACCTTTCGAAGGCTTTAAAAGCCGCCGCCCCTACTTCTTATCTCTGTGGACACTCCCAGGCCCACGTTTATTCAAAGTCTTCATTTTCCAATTTATGTTATTATCAAAGAGAATAAAGAAGCCTGAGTGATACTTCGTCTTCAAAGAGAAGTTTCTTGCACGCCTTTATCACTAATTACCACTTTCAGTTTTGCATTTCCCTTCAATCATCTGCAATACCACGCCATTCCTTTGCTCACAGATTCCAAATAAACAACAAACACTTCTCCGCATTATGCCCTTGTTCTAGACACATCCGATTCCAAATGATATTTTGAATCTTCTTCCTAGCTTCGCTGGTCAGAACTAGCTGTCACCATTGTTACATAACCCATTAAGCCTTCTTTTTTTTTTTCCAAATTAATCGCTCAAATATGTTATTTTTCTCACTTCCATATTTAGATTAATTAATTAAATTATATAGAAAATTATAATTAATTGTTTTGAAAATAGTCTCAATTCTCACGAATGGCTCCAACTTTAGCGGCCTCTCGTTTAGTCAAAGGGTCATCATAATTTCCACAAGTCCAAAACCTTCACAATTCACAAGTTCCATTCGCGTTCGAGGTGGTCACGGCAGAAAAGTCCGAAGTATATATTTTCCAAATATTTATTTAATATTCCATCAAGTCTAAAAAAAAGTCTGAAAAGTCCGAATTAAACGCCACAACGTTTACATCATACCTGCCAAAACCAAAATAATACCTACAGAAATATCATTTAAAAAAATAAATAACACAAATAAAAGATAAATAATAATAATAATAACGAATAAAGAACATACCTGCCACCAGAGACGACGCAACTCTGGAAAAAGATAACGGCTAACGGCGATACCCAATGGCAAAGGCAGACGAGTAACGGATGACGTTAACGGAAAATAAAACGCTGCAAACACCAACAGACGTATGGAACGTCTCAATTCTAATCCAAAGGAATGTGGTCTATGCAATTTATTGATTGGTTCTCGAGTAATAATCCCAATTAAGGTTGATAAATTGGATTAATTAGGAGTTTCTTTTAAGTGGTTAATATGGTTAAAAAATGTCTGAATATGATCTACTTCCATAGCAAATGAGTATGTACAAAACATATTCTCCTCAACCTATATCCCAAAAAAAATCTAGGGCTTCCAATTTCGATGTCGCCAATCAAACACTTTATGGTTGACTCAGCTACAGCTTCGGTCCAGATCTCGCCGAGCTCATCGTGCCAAAACTAAAGCAAAAACTAAACCAACCTGTGGTGTAAAATCAACTATCTTCATATTTCGACATGATACAGAGTCTACTCGGCCTCGGTTGGAACGCGGAGCGCCGCCTCTNATGGAACGTCTCAATTCTAATCCAAAGGAATGTGGTCTATGCAATTTATTGATTGGTTCTCGAGTAATAATCCCAATTAAGGTTGATAAATTGGATTAATTAGGAGTTTCTTTTAAGTGGTTAATATGGTTAAAAAATGTCTGAATATGATCTACTTCCATAGCAAATGAGTATGTACAAAACATATTCTCCTCAACCTATATCCCAAAAAAAATCTAGGGCTTCCAATTTCGATGTCGCCAATCAAACACTTTATGGTTGACTCAGCTACAGCTTCGGTCCAGATCTCGCCGAGCTCATCGTGCCAAAACTAAAGCAAAAACTAAACCAACCTGTGGTGTAAAATCAACTATCTTCATATTTCGACATGATACAGAGTCTACTCGGCCTCGGTTGGAACGCGGAGCGCCGCCTCTGATGATGCGACGACGGACGGATCAAATCTCTCAACGATCTCTTCATCCACTCTCCTTCAACGCCACCGATTCTCACAAGCGAATTCGTCATAGCGGATCTCCTCATATTCAAGCTATTCGATTGATACGACCCCGTTCCGTTACTATGGCTGTTGACTCCACTGTTCTTATGTAGACTGCACCGGAAAGAGCCTGGATGAGTCGTAGGCGAACACATGCACGTCTTTTTCTGAAAGGAGATGTGGTTGTTTTGCTTCGGAACCGAAAGCGATCTGTTAGGAGATATGGATCTATCGATCGAGAAACGGAACGAAGGAGTAGGAGATGCTGACGTGTACAAATTGACACGTGTTGGAGATGCCGATCTTTGGTGGCTACTATGGTGGTTTTTGAAGAAAGCAGACGATGGAGAAGAGAAACTGGAGCTTGTTGAAGAAGCAAAAGCGGAGGACGAAGAAGAGATTTTATTCGCCGTGTGAAATCTACCGGACGGCGATAACGACCGTAAAACTGGACCGCTTGATCTTCTCGACGATGGCGCTGCCATTTGTCAAATTCTATTTATTATTATTTTTTTTTGAAAAAAGGAAATTTCGAAAGGATGAGAGAGAGAGAGAGAGAGAGAGAGAGAACTTTAGGTTTTGATTTCTTCTAAAGGCCCCGAAGGCTGGCTAGTTTGGCAAACCTAGCGAGTCTCGAAGGCGGGATTTATAGGTTGGAGGGACGAGGGCGGATCGCAAATAATGGAAAGATTTGGGGGGTCAGAGGGTTTCTAGACTTGACCATGGTTAGTGTTAACTAGTGGGTTTGGTTAGGCGGATTGCTGGGATTGGGATTCTGATCCAACGGCTGGTATGATGTGGACAGAAAAAAGCGACAACAGATGGAGCCGTTTGGATTTACAGCTTTTCTGGGCAAGTGCAGAGACTGCCACGTATAGAATTTCGGGAAACGGTCAGGTGTCAAAGTACGAGAACGTGGCAGTGATTTCTAGGTATTTACAATCTGCCATTGCTTAGACTTTTCGCGTGGCGTAACTGTCCCTCATCTTTTAATAATATAACAATCATGTCCTCAATATATATTCAATAATTTTTTCCGTTAAGGTAAGGGTAAAATAAGTAATTTCATATGTCGATTAATGGTCAACTAAAAAAAAAGTAAAATATGAGCTTTTGTAATTCTTGGAGTAAAAATGCAAAATGTTAGCGTGAAATAATAATTACACCCATTTGTTATTGTGAAATGGGATATTATTATTTTATTATTAAAATTTTACTGACATATTATGTCAGTATCAAGATTTGTCGAAAAATATAGTTTATTATCAAAATTTTACGTCGTTATTAATTCACTATCATTCTGTTAACAACGTTAAAAATTTACTGATATCATAAGAGCATCAAAGACATTTTCAGTTGTAACAGTAAAATTATCTATTAATTTGATAGATAAATTATCATTTTATTATTAAATTTTTTTAGAAAATTATTATTTTACTATCAAATTTTTAGGGAAATTATCATTTTATTACTAAACTCTTAGGATAAAATTAACTTTTAACTCAATTTTTGTTAAATATTAATTTTTTCTTAACATAATGATAGTAAATTGATAACGATGTAAAATTTTTATAATAAAATATATTTTTTGATAAACCTTAATTATGACATGATATATCAATAAAATTTTAATTATAAAATGATAATTTCTCTTGTAAAATAATAAATAAAAAAATCTTACACCCATTTATTATTGTGAAATTATAAATAAAAAATCTCAAGTGTTAAGTAGTATGTGCACTTTAACAATTGAGATTTTTTTTTTTGGTCGAAAAAGTCATTTCTTAGTAATTCTTACCAGCATACTGATTCATGTAATAATCAGCTATCATAATCAGGTCAATTGTTGTCTTTCAAAATTTTATTGAAAAATTTGACCTCTAATAATGCAAAACATTCATTAATTGGATGATGTGATAATATAATTAATTAATTTAAAATATATACTTTAATACTATTAATTATTGTGTACAAAGTGACACTATTTGCATGATTGCTTCATATTATATATTCTGACTATATTGAACATTATTTTTTTTTCCATCCAACTAATCCTTTTGTATCCCATAATTAGGAATAATATATTCCGATTTGGTGACAATAAAATTGGGAATTTATGAGCCCTGGATTTTTATTTGTTCTAGAAACAGATGAAGCGTGTGTGTGTGCGCGCAATATTAAGGACTAAGGAGAGGATTTATTGATCAACCCAATCAAAGGGTTGACGACGGATCCTATATTTTAAAATTAAGAGGACGAGGCATCACTTAACGGAATTAAAAAGATTATAAATATCCTTTGTAAATATAAATAAGAATCGTTTTTCTATAGTGGCTAAAATAATATCTTACTATGTGCATCTATTTGAGATTTTACGGTATTCATTTTTTAAACATTTCGTGTCATGGGTGCATTATAATACTATAACATTAAAATTGAACTACATATATATATTTTTAGTCAGTAAAAATCAACACTAAATTCAAAACCTCCGTACCACCGGTAGTATGTGAAAATTTGTGCATCTTTAATGTCATTTTCTAGGAATAATAGTGTCAATAATGCAAAGAGATCAGGGTTTCTTATATTGCACACTCGAGAAGATGATGTAGACTGGTGGATTCAGCTGGGCATTCGTCTCCCGACATAAAATCGTTTGTAAGCTTGATTGGATCCATTTGGATTCACCTGGAAGTTGAGACATTTACAGATTCTTGTTAAAATAAGATACGTAGCAGTCATAAACACGGTTCCGAATTGTTAATAGTAAGTCAAACTTGCTCTCCCTTAGTTTGGGACTTTGAGTCGTCATTTCCGCTGTTATTATAAGCTGGTAAATATAATCAATAAAGTGTTTGACTTAATTGATAATAGAGTCTCATTGAGTGGTTTGATTAAGTTTGTTCTCAAGTTTGAATAGTAAAAAAATCATTTTTATTGTGAGAATTTATATCTTTAAATTCGAGCAATGACTTTTAATCTAAATTATGATACAAATTTAAAAGTGTCTCTTATAATTAAAATTCTTCTTAAAATATCTCGTTATTAAAAAAAAAACTGATAAATATAAACAATATATATATACACAAGAGGGTGATAAAGAGTTGTGAAACTGTATCTTAATTTTCCGGAGCCACCAGCTGGCTCCCCGTCCGAGCCAGTGAACAATTTGTCAAGATTTCATTGGATGCAAATAGATTAAGATGGGGGGAGAGGGGTTATTTTTCATGATCTAAATTGTTTGTCTCTCCCTCCCAGCACATTTTGAAGATAAGCTTCTTTTTTTTTTTTTAATCTTTTAAAATAGTAACATTCTTTGTAAATTAACTAGGACCCATCCATATTACTCTTGTATGAGACAACTCGGATGTCCGGGACAAATTTTTTGCCATAGTCAAGCTCGAAATTGAGATAAGAGGGGGGACTAGGATTGTCCTATTATCAAATAGGTCAGATATTTGATCCATTTTTTAACCATAGTTCATAAGAGTTAGAAGGGCAAATTAGGATTATCATTGTTATATGGTAACCCAGTTTTTTTTCTTTTTCTTTTTCTTTTTTTAATATTACATATAATATAACTAATTCCAATAAATAAATGTGCAATCTATTGGAAATTATTGTAGTAAGTCGACAATTGAAAGTAAATTAATATAAGTAAATAGTAAGAAAATAGGGTGCAGTTAATTGTTGAAACAGTAACAAAATAAACAATAGAAAAGAAAATGAAAAATAGAGGGTGTAAGAAAAAATATGAGGCGAGTGTTAAGCAACAGTGTTCTCAAAATAGTTTTACCACATATTACACTAATACAGTACTTTTAGGTTTGTTGATATCTGTTTTTCAAGATACAACAGAAATAAATTATTCGTCAAACACACACAAATAATTCCGACGAACAGCAACAATGTAGAATCTCGATCAAAATAGAGGATGAATTTTTTTTTTAAGTGCTTTGTGTGTTTGTTGTGTGTAAAACAGAAGATGAAGACTACCTTTTATATACATTAGGGTATGTAACTGTTGAATAATAAAATTGAATATTTGAATTCAGTATTTGATTTAATTTGCTTCTGTAACAGTCCCATTGAATTCAAAAAATTCATTTATGTAACAACTCAAAATTTATTTACAAATCAAAAGTGCTTTTGATTTTTAATTATGTAAACTATTACAAAATTTAAAATGAAATAAAAAAACGTGGCCATGCGGGTCTGGGTGATTTTGGGTTGACATTCGCACAAATTCAACCAAAACGGACTAGGATTGGCACCCCCCATATGCATGCTTGCGTGGAGAGAACCTCTGTCCTTAAAATTCTTGCTCATGTATGGATGAATATTTATATATAAACACAAATCCCTTAACTTATTTTTCCTTTGTAGGATAAGTTCTATTTCTTTTCAAATTTCTAACCTCAATGGTCCACTTTAAGAGTCAAATTCTCATTAATCCAAATATCATTTTGAGTATATAAATATATCATTTCAAAGTGTTCACAAAGTAATATTTGAACCTCTCAAGATTTTTCACTTTCGCTAAGTGAGTCACACTCAAAATGTGCCCTCAAAATAACATACTAATATGCTATTTTTTTTTCCAACACCATCCAAGTACAAATTTAAATTATACAATTGAGGGCCATTATAAAAAATCACTTATACAATTACTAAGGAGACTTGAATCTTCTAATTTACAGTTGAGGAAACAAGGTAGCAACTAATCCAACCAAGAAGTTGAAAATTATTATCAAAAGACTCCTAAAAAAATTATTCATATAATTATTAGGAAAACTTAAATCCTACACTTTAGAGTTACAAAGATGAGGCAACAGTTAACCTAACCAAAAGGTTAAAAACCATTATCACAAGAGATGTACTCTAAAAAATTATTTGGTAGTTAACCCACTTTAGTTAACCCCTATAGTGGGCAAACAATTTGAAGATAAGATTGAAAACCTACGACCAGGAACAGGATCGGCTAGTGGTCTAGCAGGCAATGCGATTAAGTAGTGCGACGAGAAGGACCCTATACATTAAAAAAAAAAGGAAAATCATATAATAAAATAATAAGCTGCTGTTGGAACACTCGAGGTAAGTAGAAAAAATAAATAAATAAATCGTGGGATTAGATGAATGCATTATGAAATAGTAGTGATAAGAAAGTGACATAAAGGTGGTGCGACCTTTTGAATATCAAAATGGTGGATATTTTCTTTAATTAATACAATAAGATGGTAATTGAAAGATGATTGATCATTGACGTTTATTTTACAATTATATAGGCCAGCTGTTGAAGACTAAATTATCTTTAAATGGTATGGATAGTGGACCTCAGAGTCGTCGTATGAATGCCTAAGGGATTTGATTTCAAGATTTGGATAGTCGAGGGGCAATTAATGAAAATTTTGTTCCTATTAAATTTGGTAAGGTTGGTTGGGTCTCTTGCAAGAGTTTCTAAAATAGCTGTTGAACAAGAAATCATTCCCATTTGTAATCAAATGGCCACATGGGTGGGGGTTGGGAAAATTCATAATTGTTGGTTGACGTTAGGCGCCACCCAAGTCATATGATAGTGATAAACACATTATTGGAATTACGATATTTGGGCTTTAACGTGGAAAGCAACCAGAGAGGTGGATTGAAAGAACAAAGAAGAGATATTGCTCCATGTTAAGCCCTTTCTTGCAAGGCCATACATTGGGAGAGGCTTGAAATTGAAGGGAATTAATCTTTAATAAATGTAGTGTATTAAAGCAATACATTGAACATGATCCATTAGGCAAAAGGGGCTTAAAACTAATTTAAAAGAGAAATTTTAATAATACATCATATTCAAATTGAATTTTTTCTATTATGATGGAACCCATCTATTTAGATTTAAAAGAGGTTAATTTTTTTTTATCTAACATATTTACTTTAATTATTAAGATCCTCCTAAATTACATTTCATATATTTTATATCCACTCATATAGATGATAGTGCATGGTGCTGGACTCATTTACGATTCATATGAGTGGGTATAAGGTATATAAAAAGTAAATTTGAGTTTACCAAATCATTAAGGTACTTAACCTCATTTGCACGTGTGAAAGGAAAAGTAATAACAGTGATACCAAATTAGTGAAATCAACTTAATTAAAAAAATAATAAAACTTTAGAAATGGTTGAGTATTGGTTTTAGTGCCAAGTCTTTAACAAAAGCACCAGATCTGGGTATTGAATGATTCACTTTAAGTACGTAGACAAGTGGCTTCGTTTACATATACGAAGCAGTTTTGAGTAGCTGAGCCTGTTAAGTCTGCCTCTGCCCCATCCAGAAGAAATGAAAGAAATTGGTGTTTCAAATCTGGACCTGTCTATGGTACAGATTATGTAACAAACATATCCCATCATCCCACCATCCGATTTTCTATTGTTTAGTTTCTCACTCCTCATCCAACCACATCAACGGCTGATGCTGCAGTCTAGCTTACAGATTCTGTAAGCTAGTCAAGTCCTTCAAATCTTGGGGACAACGAATTTGAAAGAACAACTGGCACACAATAATTTATTTTCAATAGCTTCATAAATGACGATCACAAGTGACAATTATTGCATAAGCTTAGCGTTCCTAGGCCATATTATTATTTTTTTTAAAAAATTCTATTGAAACAATGGGCAATAATTTATTAAACAAAACAGGGAGATTAGTAATAGACTTACCACCCACAGTTTGGAGACTAATATGAAAATAAAAGAAATTACGTCTGAAAGGTGTTCAAGAAGCTGTTTTAGCCGCGATATTATAATATCTTTTAAGCATAAAGAGATGTGTTAGTTAACATAAAATAAAAGGAGTTGCCATCTTACATTCGGTATAAGGTACTGTTGAAAAAATAGTATCTATATATGCTATTTTGAGAGCACATATTTTGAGTGGTTCTCACTTAACGAAAGTAAAAAATTTTGTAAAGTTTGGATTTTATTCTATTGATACTTCAAAAGTATAATCTTATTTTCTCAAAATAATACTTGGGTGAATGAGAAATTATCTCTAAAAGTTCACCTTTGAAGTTAGAAATTTGAAAGAAAATTAGGCTTATTCCACATGGGAAAAAGAAGCATAGAGATTAGTGTTTATATATAAACACTTAACTATGCATGAGTAAAAATTATAAGGATAGAGGCTCTCCACACGCGAGGCGTGCATAGGGGGGGTGCAAATCCAAAACCGATTTGGTTGAACTCGTGTCCTTGCGTACGCAAATGTCAGCCCAAAATCAAGCTTGACACGTTTTTAATTTCCTTTTGAATTCAAAGGATTTGTAATAGGTTCAACAATTATTTTTAGCTATTCATGTTTTTTTTATTCAATTTTGAAATCAATTCGTTGAATTGATTTGGCTGTTATAACAATTAAATAAAACATATTAAATTAAAAAATTCAATACAAAGTAGCTGACTAGCTGTTACATCCTCACATGAGTATAAAAAGACACCTCCTATTATGTTTTTGGGCACATTGAAATCAACACTAAGAGAACTTGTTAATTTTCTTCCCTCCTTCGTCTGTTTTTTTTCTGGCCGAGTTTACCGTTGTTGTGGTTAGCCGAAATTACTTGTACGTGCTTGACCAAAAATTCGTTCATGTTGTATCGTGGGAAACAAATACTAGCAAACCTAGAGCACTCTAAGAGGTAGTAAATATGTTTTAAGGAAATTGTCTTGTGCAGGCCTTGAGTTTATATTTCTGTTTCGGTTTCCTTCCTCTTATGTTCTTCATTTTTTGATTCTGATTGCTGGTTTACATTGTTGTTTAAATTAGCCACTATTTAAATTATTATCTCACTGTGATTGTTTTTCTAACAGTTACAACTCTCTCTTTTGATGGTAGAATTCACAACTTAGTTTTATGAGTGGCTATTTTATAAGAAAGATCAGGATTCTCTCCTGATATGATCATGTACTGAGTAACTAATTCAATTATTTATTGTTAGTTAATAAAAAAAAATTAAATCTTACTCATATACTACTATTAAAAAACACATGATAAAAAATCAAGAGAGAATTATTTTCATTATAAGAAATGTGAGGTAGCCAAATTCTAAAATAAAGGGTGACTTCAAGCGGAATATTCTCGCACATAATTCAGAAGCACTAATTAAAAAAATGGGGCCAATGTTTTGATGAGTATCACTAACACAACTACAGGATCACATGGATGCTTGAATTACGGGTCCGCGGTGGCAGAGTCCAGTCCCACGTAGGCAGGTACTGTTAATTAATTAATATTTTCAATTTTTGAAACTGAAAACGATTTTTTTTTTAAATAGTTATTATGTCATCTCCGCGTATGTGTCTACGAGGAGCCACAAGGAAAAGTATGCCATCATGATCAAGTGGTTCCAAATCTCAATAATTCGAACGTAGCACATTTCTCTACCTTTAAAAAAAATTAAATAAATAATATTTTTATTGATTCAATTTTGTGATAAGGTAGTGATTTGAGTCTCAAAAATTCAACTCCGCTTAATTTTTAATTATGATTGTGAGGGTAGTACTTTAAGTATGATGAATTCAATTTTTTTTAACTAAATATGATGATATATATTTATTTATAAGTTTTTTTTCTTTACGAAATGTGAATAGAGTAAAAATATTTCGCATTTGTAAGAGTTATTTGTCGGAACAAATATTTCATAAAATTTAATATAATAAATTTAATTATAAATATTAATATAATAATAGTTCGATGTGTAATCAATATAAAAAAAAAACTTCACGAATACAATCTATGATATTGTTGGTAATAGTTTCCAGCCATACAACAGGAGCATTGTGTCCCAGAGATAATTTAACAAAGAAATGGGCATGAGCATTACCCGATTTGGGGCACTGGAATTTAACATTTCCGTACTTTTATCCCACACGTAATAGCCGAGTGATACTCTATGCCATTCCTACTGTGTTAATTTTAATTTAATTGCGGTCTTAATGTTTTAATTAATGAAAATAATGGGTGCATTCAATAAAACAAAGGATTTGCTATAATGGGCCTAGTTTCTTAAGAGGAAAGGGCCAAAATCCACATTAGCAAATAACCATCAAGCCTCAATCACAACCCAGTTTCAAGATTTTTTTTTAAAAGAAAAAAGAATAGTAGGGAAAAAAATCCAAGCGCTTGTTGCTTTGAAGATGATAAAGGAAATAATATATATAATCAAGTAAACTCAAGAAAATCATGGCAGAGATGCATTGCATGACACAGAGAAGCTCTACTATTACTTAACTGCTACCCAAAAGATTTACAAGACCGTGGAAATGAAGCCAAAGGAGACAGCAAGTGCTTACTCTCGAGTATCTTGAGCGTCCTTGCCCTCCTCAAGGCTTTGATGATCTGATTGTTTAGTGTAGATTCTGTGACGCCGCTCTCGCCCATAAATTACCCAGAAGATCAATGAAAGCATAACTGCTGTTGACACCATCGCCAATCCAACGTATATCCACTTACTGTATGCTTGCAGATCAGGGCAATGATCTCTGTGTATTTCGTCGAAAGTTTCTCTGACAAATGTGCAGTCTTGCAGCTCAGCTAAGAAGGGACCATAGTTTTCTAACCCATTGCACAAATTTACAGCTGCTGTCATGTCGTCGTATAAGGGTGGAGTTAGACGCCCTGTCGTTGTACATACACCGCTTGGTGAAACTTGACACACATAATTACTCAAAGCCTGCAAGAATTAATCCCTTGTTAAGAGTGTTCAAAACTTTGTTCCATGTGCGTACTCTTTTATGGCAATAGAGGAACCAAGATGGTTACCTGTGTTGCATTGTTCAAGTTCAGTTCACCAGCCGTGCAAGTTCTGTCCGTAAAGTCAGGGTGAAACGGATTGCATAATATTGGAACTAATGGACCGGATTGATTGAAGTAGAAGGGCACAAAAGCTGGGGCAAAATTTATGTTTGAGACGTTGGTGATGACCTCGTTGACTACTTCGACAAGCTGAGAAGTGACTTCTTTTGTTCTCGTTAGAGTGTCTTGGGCAGTGGCCTTGTCCACACAGGGTATTATGGAATCTAAAGCTGTATGAGCAGCAGGGTTTTGTACATATTCATTCATTGCAACACAAGTATCTCCAGCCACACTAATGCATGGAAGAAAAATGAGGATTAGCTTTGACCATGCAAGTTTGAACACATGAATGTCAGCAGACTCATCCCAATGAACTGATAGCATCGATTATACGTGAAGGAACAAAATGAGCAGAATTTCGTGCAATTCTGTAAACTTACTTATGAAGAAGTAGGAATATGCCGCATAATATAAATGTTCCAGTAACGAGTATCCATCCAAAGATAACCAGACTGCAAAAAATTTCATAGATCATACTTGGTAAGAGATTACCTTAGTGCAAACAGGATAACAACAAAAATGAAAAAGGGAATAATAAAAAAATGAAAGGGTAATGAACCATCTCACTCACACGTAGACGAGAACTTGCATTCCAAAAATTGAGAATACTGGATAAAATATCACAAAATATTAGACCAAGATGATTTTTAATTTATAATCCAGGGAAATCAACATGCTTGGAATCTTATTGAGTAATTCAAATGACTTACAGAATCCGAGAAATGTCAAGACCAGCATAATAGCTGCAATTAGAATTAGAGCTAATCGCCTGGAAGGACACCAGTATATTCCTTAGTATAGCAATTTCAAACAAAAAAATTGAGGTTAGAGTCATATTCATTCACTCACACAGAATCCAGAAGGTCACGTAAGTCATGCGAATTCTTGGCTGTTTCATCAGCAACAGTGCTGGCTGAAGAATTAAGTTTTGATTCTACGTTGTCAATATCTGATTGGACATTAGAAGGTAGAAAAACTTTCTGAACCGATATTTGCTTCGCCGTGGCAAGATTATTTGACACTTCTTGCAGTTTTTGGACAGTGGTATCTGCTTGGTACACTACATATTCCAATGCTTTTTTGGTACTGCCACGAAACTTGACTTGACCAGCATAGAGGACAACACATCCAATGCTGCAACAACAAAGTAAATATCAGTTTGGCACAGGAACTTAATTGAACATAAATCTAAAAGAGGAAATTGTGAGAGAGTACATTGCTGTGATGGTGAAGAATATGAGGAAAATAAGAGAAAGGGCATAAGCAGTTTTAGAATAGCCATAAGGCTTCCTTTTGCAGCAGAAATGAAAGATACAAATGAGCAGCAAACACGCCCCGAAGCCCAGGAACCAAATAGCAGCAATGACAAACAGAGGAGCCGCAGTATAAGCCACTGACTGCAAATAAAAAAATATATATATTGAAAGGGAAAGCTTAACAATGTGATTTACCAGTATCTATAGGTCAATCTGATTATGAAAGCAAAAGGTGAAGAACAATCACAATCGTGATGCAGAGCTTATGCGGTTCAACAATATTTAAGAGTTTTTTAATCACGCATATGCAATCATGTAGTCAAGCTAAACTTCATCCATTAAACACGATCACTTTATCTGAAGAAAAAAGTTAATGTAACATGAGAGTGTCTTTAGAAGCAGGGCAGCACGATACCATGTCCACAAACTACATTTTGCAAAATAGCTTTCCACAAACTACACTGTCCAAAATGTTGCCAGATATTTTGGGCCATAAACTAATTAAAAGCAGTTGCTTGGAGTTTTACCAAAAATTGAGTAGCCGTGTGATAATGTGTTTTCTTACATTAACTATTACAAGTTCAGGGCATAATGGTCATGTTACACCGTCTCTGATATCCGCAATGTTGTGTTGATTATTTATAGCCAAAACGGAAATAGTGATAAAAGAGCTTACAGCCCAATAATGGCGGTCCTTGATATTCCATCCCCCTGAATATCTTTTGAATCCGTTGAGAGGGTCTTGTCTGTAAGTCCTCTTTGCAGCCAAAACAAGCGAGGAGCTCTCACTGTCATTGCCAACAACGGGCGCAAAACTCGGTCCCTCATTATAATCAGGTGTAAAGACAGCTACATTTTCTGCCTCAGCCTCACTCACTGTTCCATGCAAGTGGGTAACCAAAGGAAAATATGAACGCAAGAAGTACTACAGAGCAAAAGCTAAAGGTTAAGTAAGCAAGCAAGTAAGTAAAGGGTAAGTAAGTACCTGAGGGGAGTGGCGTTTGGGTGGCGAGAAAATGAGAAGTTCCATATCCATGTGAGAAAGAAAGAAAGAAGAGAA
This sequence comes from Citrus medica, assembly GCA_002013955.2. NCBI lineage: Eukaryota > Viridiplantae > Streptophyta > Magnoliopsida > Sapindales > Rutaceae > Citrus > Citrus medica. The sequence continues at coordinate 1,404 of MKYO02031402.1, read as the reverse complement.
GAGAAAATGTCAGTGACCTGTAATTTACTATCATGATTAACTTACAGAGAAGGAGACAAAGTGATGAAAGAGTATGAGGAGTCTTTTGTCTCAACAGGAAGAAGCATTGGATACTTAAAAATTTTTTTCGGTTGAATAAAGTTTTATTACAGAAATAACCTTGTGAAAACGTTTGCAGTTAGGAGAAAATTATGTAAATGAGCACAGAAAAGTGGGAGATTTTGGGTAAGAAACATTATGAAAATTGGGATAGTGTTCCTGCTACTATACCATGCACTCATGATTCATGGAAACTGGGGTAACGCGGATTGATTGTAAGGCAGAAAAGGAGTTAATGGGACCCAACTAAGAGCTTGCTGGGGGCTCTTTCTTCAAGAAATTGCCTTTCTGCTGCGGTGCTTTTTGACTTTACGATGAAAAAAGCCTTGCCTTTGGCCCCGGCCGTTCCCGCCTTTCCCCCTCTCCTTTTTGAAATCTGGGAGTAAATTGTGGTGAATCGTTTTCATTTTCAACAATGGTGTCAGATGTTCAATACGATGTCGTGCTAGCATTAAATATAAGTGTGTGTGTGTGTTTTAAATTAATTAAAATATGCCCGATAACCTAAAATATGAAAATGAAATATATATTCTATGCTAGTTAAAACATCGAGCTATTTGATCGACAATCCATTTTTTTTTATAAAGTTAGGTTAAGCATATTCACGTAAAGAGTGAATTGACAAACAAGTCCAAACACATATCTATATCGATAGCGCATATTGGACGCTGTTCAGAGAGGCCGTAGGGACCTTATAGTCTAGAAATTTTGTGAGAGTAGTCTCATCGGACGGCCCCTATAAAATGACTCGAGGATCTCCGAATTAGGCGACTAAAATCCTCATAACAAATAACTGAATAAACCGCCAGAAGTGAACGTAACTTTTGTTGAGAGCTCATCTCTCTGGACCAAGACTATCTTTGATTGTCTAAGCTCTCAGGTCAAACTCTGACTCTGCTTTTCAAATAATTCTATTCAATTCTCAGTGTTCTTTCTAATTGCAATACAGGAAGGAACAATGAAGAAGTTGATCTTAGGGTAAATGTTTGGTGATTCACTTCCTGAAACAACTACTGCAAAATAGCTTGTTTGTATTTCATGAGAACTAAGAAGCCCACCTTATCTCTGTACATTTTCTTTTCTCACGATGGTCTTAATCATGTTAATTTTTGGTGTGTAAATTGTTTAAGATAAATACACATTTATGTCCTTTTTCCAAATGTATGACATTCAGGGAATGTGACAAAGTCAAGTGATCGGATGGTTTTTGTTAACCTATTGGCTAGAATAAATTTATGAAATGGTTCTCTTAATTGAATTAAGGATAGTATCTTATTATATTTTGAGTAACAGCTAAAGCCATTG
>MKYO02031391.1:0-82739 GCA_002013955.2 Citrus medica | reverse complement strand
TAACCCTAAACCCTAAACCCCTAAACCCTAAACCCTAAACCCTAAACCCTAAACCCTAAACCCTAAACCCCCTAAACCCTAAACCCCCAAACCCTAAACCCCAAACCCCAAACCCCAAACCCCAAACCCCAAACCCTAAACCCATTCCCGGATCTGCTACAGTAGCATTTTGATACAGTGACATTTTTCTCTCAATCGCTACAGTGATGCCGAGACTTTAATTCAACTTTCCGGCAAATTTTCCGGTGAGTGAACCTACACCTCCACTTCCAGCACGTCGGCCTTTGAATTCCCTTCGATTTGATATATTGTGTGGAAAATTTGTTGCACGTTTGGACCTTGAAAGATTGAAGTGAAGTCGGAATACTATGTGTGCTACAGTACCCGAATGCTAGTTTCGGTTTTCCGGCCACATTTTCCGGCAAGTAAGCCTACACCTCCCTCTTACACATACTCACCCTTCATTGATCTACATTTCCGTGTGTTTATTGGGAACTTTGGAGTTGATTTGAATACCCGATCAAGCTTTGAAGTTTCGGTTTACTATTCAATGAATAGTACCGATATCTAAATCCTAGATCCGGCGAAATTTCCGGCGAGTGAAATCTCACCACCCCCTCAGAATTCTACCCCTCTCACCAATCTACGTTTCCATACCTTATATGAGAATTTTGGAGGTGATTTGAAGCCTACACGACAGTTGGAAGTTTGCGTTTACTATTCGGCTACAGTACCTGTTCTTCGTGCTACAGTCATTGTTCGTAGTAGCTACAGTTTTCTTGATCTGTACAGTACCTGTTCGTGCTACAGTGTCTTTGATCGCTACAGTACCTGTTGCTACAGTGATTTCGGGGCACTATTCACAAAACTTGGGATTTTAGGCATTTTTCTTCCGGGGTCTCCCGTCGCGCAACTCGGCCTGAATGGCTTCTCCGGCCATGGCCGGTGGCCATCCGGCTACTTCATTGGAGTTTCCGCCGCTCCCATCGTTTGTCCAAATGGCGGCAAAATCGCCCACTGCTCAACCCCGCAAATCGTTTGTGGATGCCGCTGCTGGGTCTGAAAGAGCTGCTCCGGCCATTGCGTTCCGACAATCCTCGACTCATAGAGGCGAGCCGGCCATTTTTTTCACCGAGGAAGAAATTAACATTATGGCCGCGCCGTTCAAGCTCGCTCTGGTTGGTAAGTTTTCCTTCGGCCGCCCTCCTATTGATGTTATCCGCAAATTTTTTGTGGCTCTTGGCTTGAAGGGAACTGTTGACATCTCGTTATTGGATCCTCGTCACATACTTATCCAACTGTACCTGGAAGAGGACTATACGAGAATTTGGCTCCGCCAATCCTGGTTTATTGATGGCCGAGCTATGAGGGTGTTCAAATGGTCCACAACTTTTCACAGTTCGGAAGAGTCGCCGATTGTTCCGGTTTGGGTATCCTTGCCGTTTCTACCGGTCCACTATATGAAATGCAAAGAGGCTCTGTACTCAATAGCTGCCACCATCGGTAAACCGCTTCGGATCGATCATGCCACCGCCGCGGTCAGTAGGCCTACTGTTGCTCGAGTCCTCATTGAGTATGACATTTCTAGGTCTTTACTTTTCGTTTGTGGATGCCGCTGCTGGGTCTCAAAGAGCTGCTCCGGCCATTGCATTCCGGCAATCCTCGACTCATAGAGGCGAGCCGGCCATTTTTTTCACCGAGGAAGAAATTAACATTATGGCCGCGCCGTTCAAGCTCGCTCTGGTTGGTAAGTTTTCCTTCGGCCGCCCTCCTATTGATGTTATCCGCAAATTTTTTGTGGCTCTTGGCTTGAAGGGAACTGTTGACATCTCGTTATTGGATCCTCGTCACATACTTATCCAACTGTACCTGGAAGAGGACTATACGAGAATTTGGCTCCGCCAATCCTGGTTTATTGATGGCCGAGCTATGAGGGTCTTCAAATGGTCCACAACTTTTCACAGTTCGGAAGAGTCACCGATTGTTCCGGTTTGGGTATCTTTGCCGTTTTTACCGGTCCACTATATGAAATGCAAAGAGGCTCTGTATTCAATTGCTGCCACTATCGGTAAACCACTTCGGATCGATCATGCCACCGCCGCGGTCAGTAGGCCTACTGTTGCTCGAGTCCTCATTGAGTATGACATTTCTAGGTCTTTACTTAAGCGGTTATGGATCGGGGAAAAAGACACTGGCTTCTGGCAGTATATCGTCTTCGAAAAAGTGCCTCGGTATTGTGCTGCCTGCAAGCATGTGGGCCACTCTGATGATACTTGCTACATCAAGAAACCCGAGTTACGGGAAGCAAACCGTGTCAGCCCAGTTCGACAAACTGTTAGTCCTGATGGTGAGGGTAACAAGAAAAAGGCACCCGTCAAGACTCAGTATGTTCAGAAAACTGATAATAGAAACCAGAGCGCGGCAACAAATGAAGCGGCAACTCATAGTGCTCAGGATAATTCAACAGTTGCTTCTCCAGTTGTACATGATGTTCCTACCACCAGTGCAAAAACGAGTGCAGCACCAAATGAAGTTACTACTATTGAAGCGACACAAGTTATCATGTCTGATCCTCCTGTTGTTGCTGATATATCTCCTCCGAGGCATGGGTCAGATGTCCCCGACCCTGCAGCCGCTCCAGACCTGACTCATGAGTCTCAGGATACTCCTCACGCTCCAGACATGATCCCAGAGCCCTCGAGTTTGGGTATTCAGATCGTGGATTCTGGGTCTCCGATCACTATGATCTTTCCCGTCGAGGTAGAAGTCCCCGACGCTGCTACCGCTACAGCCACGACCGATACTCCTTCTGGTGATCATGACAGGACAGTTGTGGGTTTTAGTGCTTCTCAGCAGTTATCCAGGAAGGGCTTCGACATAATTACTGGCCTCGATTACAGCAGATATTTTTCTAGCCTTACTTCTTCAGAAGTAAGGCAATCCAATGCGCTCCACATGATGTTGCGTCGCTTTGCACTCTCAATACCCAATGCACTGATGTCCCTCAGGTATCTCCTACAACCAATACTTCACTAGATAGAATTGGAAAGAGCCATCGGATCGAGGACTACAGTAACTCCAGTGATGACGGTTGTGGTGATGTCCGCTGTGGCAATTCCGACTCTGAGACTCTGGAGGATCCACTTATCAAAAAATTGGGCGGCAAAAGAATTATCACTTCTACGGAGGATTTTACTGAAGTTACTCCACGGAAGGGCTTCAAAACGAACCGTAGACGCCAGCGAAATTGATATTATAGCTTGATTGTTATTTGTATTTTGATTGTGTTGTAGTTTGTATTTGTTTTTTTTGTTGCTATTTGCTCTAGAGGTTTGGTCTATGCCCCCCTCCAGTATTTGTATTTTATTTTCTTTTTATCTACAGGTAGGGGTCCTGCCCAACCCCCCACCTCCGGGTGGTTTCTAATAAAAAAAAACCCTAAACCCTAAACCCAAAACCCAAAACCCAAAACTCAAAACCAAAAACCCAAAACCCAAAACCCCAAAACCCCAAAACCCCAAAACCCCAAACCCCAAACCCCAAACCCCAAACCCTAAACCCCTAAACCCCTAACCCTAAACCCTAAACCCCTAAACCCTCAACCCCTAAACCCTAACCCTAAACCCCTAAACCCTAACCCCTAAACCCTAAACCCTAAAAAGCCAAAACCCTAAAAAGCCAAAAAACCTGAAACCCGAAACCCGAAACCCTAAACCCTAAACCCTAAAACCCGAAACCCGAAACCCGAAACCTGAAACCCGAAATCTGAAACCCGAAACCCTAAACTCTAAACCCTAAACCCTAAAACCATAAACCCTAAACCCTAAAACCCTCAACCCCTAAAACCCTAAACCCCTAAACCATAAGCCCTAAACCTTGAACCCTAAACTCTAAAACCCTAAACCCTAAAACCCTAAACCCTAAAACATTAAGCCCTAAACCCTAAACCCGTAACCCGTAACCCGTAACCCTAAACCCTAAAGCCTAAACCCATAACTCTAAACCCTAAACCCTAAACGCGTAACCCGTAAACCCGTAAACCCGTAAACCCTAAACCCGTAACCCTAAACCGTAACCCCTAAACCCTAAACCCAACACCCTAAAACCCTAAAACCCTAAAAGCCTAAACCCTAAAACCCTAAACCCTAAACCCTAAACCCTAAACCCTAAAATCATAAACCCTAAACCCTAAAACCCTTAAACCCCAACCCCTAAACCCCAACTCCTGAACCCCCAAACCCCTGAACCCCCAAACCCCAAACCCCAAACCCCAAAAAACCCCAAACCCTAAACCGTAAACCCCAAAAATCCCTAAAAATTTCTAAACCCCCAACCATAAACCATAAACCCTAAACCCCCAACCCTAAACCCTAAACCCCCAACCGTAAACCGTAAACCCTAAACCCTAAACCTTAAACCCTACACCCTAAACCGTACACCGTACACCGTACACCCTAAACCCTACACCATAAACCCTAAACCCTCAACTCTAATCCTAAACCCCAAAAACCCAAAACCCTAAACCCTAAACCCTAAACCCAAACCCTAAAGCCTAAACGCCCTAAAAACCTAAACCCCCTAAAAACTCTAATCCATAAACCCTAAAGCTTAACTCAATAAGGATGGGCTAGAAATTTTATTTCTAGAATATCCCGTTGGACGAAACGGAACCGCAATCGGAGGCCCCGATAATGAGTTACGACCAAAATCGGCAAGACCGGCAAAAACAACCTATTTTACTTTGCGGCCCCTGAGGCCATGTTCTATAGCTCGCGGTCCCGGACCGCGCCCTCCCGAACCCGACCAAAATCGTCCCCCGTGTGCCGATCCAGCCCCGCGGCCCCCCCAGGGCATGAACCGCCTCCCGGAGGGCCCAACCGAAAAATCCGAAAGAACGGCTCCGATCTTACCCATTTTTCGATGTTAAAACCACCCGGCGGATACCCCCCATCCGGATGCCCCCGCCAAGCTGGTCCCGTTGGACGAAACGAAACCGCCATCGAAGCCCCCGATCATGAGTTACGGGCGGAATGAACAAAACCTGTAAAAACGACCTATTTTACTTTGGAGCCCCCGAGGCCGCATGCTATAGCCCTCGCCCCGCCCCGCCCCAAACCGCACCTGTCCGAACCAGAATGAAATCATCCCCCGTGTGCCGATCCGGCTCTGCAGTCCCCCTCGGCGCATAAACCGCCCCCCGGGTGGCCGAAACTGTAAAACTGACAAAAACAGCCCCGATCTTATCCATTTTTCGGCGTTCAAACCGCCGAACAACTACCCTCCCATCTTGATGCCCCCCACCAGGCTGGTCCCGTCGGACGAAACGGAACCGAAATCGAAGTCACCGATCATGAGTTACAGCCGAAACCGGCAAAACCTGCAAAAACGAGCTATTTTACTTTGCGGCCCGCGAGGCAGTGTGCTATAGCCCTCGCCCCACCCCGCCCCGGACCGCACCCTCCCAAACCAGACCGAAATCGTCCCCCGTGTGCCGATCCAGCCCCGCGGTCCCGCCCGGTGCATGAACCGCCCCCCGGGGGGCCCAAACCACAAAACCGGCAAAAACGGCCCCGATCTTACCCAATTTTCGGCATTTGAACCGACAGGCGGCTACCCACCCATCCTGATGCCCCCGCTCGGCTGGTCCCATCGGACGAAACGGAACCGCAATCCGAAGCCCCGATCATGAGTTACGGTCGAAACCGGCAAAATCGGCCCAGTTTACTTTGCGGCCCCCGAGGCTGTGTGCTATAGCCCCCGTCCCGCCCGGACCGCACACTCCCGAACCCGACCAAAATTGCCCCCGTGTGCCGATCCAGCCCCGTGGTCCCCCTGGGCCCATGAACCGCCCCTCGGGGGGCCCAAACCGCAAAAACGGCTCCGATCTTACCCATTTTTCAGTGTTCAAACTACCGGGCGGCTAGCCCCCATCCGGATGCCCCCCCGGCTAATCCCATCGGACGAAACGGAACCGCAATCGGAGGCCCCGATTATGAGTTACGGCCGAAACCGGCAAAAATGACCCATTTTACTTTGCGGCCCCCGAGGCCGTTTGCTATAACCCCCGCCCCGCACCGGACCGCACCCTCCCGAGCCCCCGCCCTGTACCCTCCCGACCCTGACCGAAATCGTCCCCCGTGTTCCGTCCCGCCCCACGGTCCCCCCCGGGGGGTCCAAACCAGAAAACCGGCAAAAATGGCCCCGATCATACCCATTTTTCGGCGTTCAAACCGCTGCGCAGCTACCCCCCCTACCCCCCCCCCCCATCCTGATGCCGCCGCCCAGCTGGTCTCGTCGGACCAAACGGAACCGCAATCGGAGGGCCCGATCATGAGTTACGGCCGAAACCGGCAAAACCTGCAAAGACGACCTATTTTACTTTACGGCCCCCGAGGTCGCGTGCTACCGCCCTCGTCTCGCCTCGCCTCGGACCGCACCAGCTCGAACCCGACTGAAATCGTCCCCTGTGTGCCGATCCAGCACCGCGGTCCACCCCGGCGCATAAACTGCCCCCCGGGGAGCCCAAACCGTAAAACGGGAAAAAACGGCCCTGATCTTAGCCATTTTTCGGCATTCAAACCGCTGAGCGGCGCGGTCCCCCCCATCCCGATGCCTCCGCCCGACTGGTCCTGTCGGACGAAATGGAACCGCAATCGGAGGCCCCGATCATGAGTTACGGCCGAAACCTGCAAAACTGGCAAAAACGGCCCATTTTACTTTGAGGCCCCCGAGGCCGTTTCCTATAGCCCCTGCCCCGCCCCAGACTGCACCATCCTGAATCCGACTGAAATCGTCCCCCGTGTGCCGATCCTGCCCCCCAGAAGGCCTAAACCGCAAAACCAGCAAAAACGGCCCCGATCTTACCCATTTTTCTGTGTTCAAACCGTCAGGCGGCAACCCCCCTATCCCGATGCCCACGCCCGGCTGGTCCCGGCAAACGAAACGAAACAGCAATCGGAGGCCCCGATCATGAGTTACGGCCGAAACAGGCAAAACCTGCAAAAACGACCTATTTTACTTTGCGGCCCCCGAGGCCGCATGCTATAGCCCTCGTGCCGCCCCGCCCCCGACCGCACCCGCCTGAACCCAAATGAAATCATCCCCCATGTGCCGATCCACTCCCAGTGCATAAACCGCCCCGGGGGGGCCAAACTACAAAACCGACAAAAACGGCCTCCATCTTACCCATTTTTCGACATTCAAACGGCCGGACGCCTATCCCCCATCCCGATACCCCGCCCGGCTGGTCCCGTCAGACGAAACGGAACCGCAATCAGAGGCCTCAATCGTGAGTTACGGCTGAAACCGGCGAGAACGGCACATTTTACCCATTTTTTGGCGTTCAAACTGACAGGCGGCTACCCCCCCATCCCGTTGCCCCCGCCTAACTGGTCCTGTCGGATGAAACGGAACAGCAATCGGAGGCCCCGATCATGAGTTACGGCCGAAACCGGCAAAACTGGCAAAATGGCCCATTTTACTTTGCGGCCCCTCCCCCCACCCCGGACCGCACCCCCCCGAACCCGACCGAAATCGTCCCCTGTGTGACGATCCCGCCCTGCGGTCCCCCGCGGGGCATGAACCGCCCCCCGAGGGGCCCAAATCGTAAAACCGGTAAAAACGGCCCCGATCTTACCCAATTTTCGGCGTTCAAACCGTCGGGTTCCTACCCCCCATCCCGATACCCCCGCCCGGCTAGTTCCCTCGGATGAAACGAAACCACAATCGAAGGCCCCGATCATGAGTTACGGCCAAAACCGGCAAAAACGGCTCATTTTACTTAGCGGCCCCGAGGCCGCGTGCTATAGCCCTCACCCCGCCCCGGACCGCACCCTCCCGAACCCAATCGAAATCGTCCCCCGTGCCGATCCCGCCCCGCGGTCCCCCCAGGGCATGAACCGCCCCCCGAGGGGCCCAAACCGTAAAACCGGCACAAACGGCCCCGATCTTACCCTTTTTTTGGCGTTCAAACGGCCGAGCTGCTACCCCCCCATCCCAATGCCCCCGCCCGGCTGGTCCCGTCAGACGAAACAGAACCGCAATCGGAGGCCCCGATCATGAGTTATAGCCAAAATCGGTAAAACCTGCAAAAACGACCAATTTTACTTTGCGGCCCCCGAGCCCGCGTGCTATAGCCCTCGCCCCGCCCCGCCCCGCCCCACCCCAGACCGCACCCGCCCAAACCCGACCGAAATCGTCCCCCGTGTAGATGTGTATAAGAGACAGCCCTAAACCCTAAACCCCTAAACCCTCAACCCCTAAACCCTAACCCTAAACCCCTAAACCCTAACCCCTAAACCCTAATCCCCCCCCCCCCGGCGCGTGAACCGGCCCCCAGGGGGCCCAACCGCAAAACTGGCAAAAACGGCCCATTTTACTTTGTAGATCCCGAGGCCGTGTACTATAGCCCCCGCATTGCCCCGGACCACACCCTCCCAAACCCGACTGAAATCATCCCCCGTGTGCCGATCCCGCCCCGCGGTCCCCCTCGCGGCCCCCCTCGCGGCATGAACCGCCCCCTGGGGGGCCCAAACCGCAAAACCAGCAAAAACAGTCCTAATCTTACCCATTTTTCAGCGTTCAAACCATCGGATGGCTACTCCTCCATCCCGATTCCCCCGCCCGGCTGGTCCCGTCAGACGAAACGAAACCGCAATCAGAGGCCCCGATCATGAGTTACGGCCGAAACCGGCAAAAACGGCCCATTTTACTTTGCGGCCCCCAAGGCCGTGTGCTATAGCCCCCGCCCCGCACCGGACCGCACCCTCCCGAGCCCGACCGAAATCGCTCCCCATGTGCCGATCCTGCCCCCCGGGTGGCCCAAACCGCAAAACCGGCAAAAACGGCCCCGATCTTACCCATTTTCCGGCGTTTAAACCGCCGGACGACTACTCCCCCGCCCAGCTGGTCCCGTCAGACGAAACGGAACCGCAATCGGAGGCGCCGATCATGAGTTACGGCCAACACCAGCAAAAATGGCCCATTTTACTTTGTGGCCCCCGAGGCCGTGCACTATAGCCCCCACATTGCCCCGGACTGCACCCTCCCAAACCCGACTGAAATCATCCCCCGTGTGCCGATCCCGCCCTGCGGTCCCCCTCGGGGCATGAACTGCCCCCTGGGGGGCCCAAACCGCAAAACCAGCAAAAACAGCCCTGATCTTACCCATTTTTCAGCGTTCAAACCATCGGGCGGGTAGTTCCCCATCCCGATTCCCCCGTCCGACGAAACGAAACCGCAATCAGAGGCCCGATCATGAGTTACGGCCGAAACCGGCAAAAACAGCCCATTTTACTTTGCGGCCCCCGAGGCCGCGTGCTATAGCCCCCGCCCCGCACCCTCCCGAGCCTGACCGAAATCGTCCCCCGTGTGCCCATCCCGCCCCCCGGGTGGCCCAAACTGCAAAACCGGTAAAAACGGCCCCGATCTTACCCATTTTTCGGCGTTCAAACCGCCGGGCGACAACCCCCCCGCCCAGTTGGTCCCGTCAGACGAAACAGAACCGCAATCGGAGGCCCTGATCATGAGTTACGGCCGACACCGGCAAAACCGGCAAAAAGGCCTATTTTACTTTCCGGCCCTCAAGGCCGTTCGCTATATCCCTCCGGACGCCGTCACCGCCAACCACACCCGCCCGAACTCGAGCAAACGCGCCCACCGTGTGCCGATCCCGACCCGCAATCCTCCAAGGGGCATGAACCCCCCCCCCCCCCCGGGGGGCAAAAATGGCAAAACCGGTAAAATGGCCCCGATCTTGCCCATTTTTCGACGTTCAAACCGCCGCACAGCTACCCGTCCATCCCGATGCCCATGGACCGCTGGTCCCGTGGGACAAAACGGAAACCGAATCGGAGGCCCGGATCATGAGTTACGGCCGAAACCGGCAAAACGTACTAAGCGGCCCCCGATCTTGCCCATTTTTCGGCGTTCAAACCGCCGAGCGGCTACTCCCCCATCCTGATGCCTCCGGACCGCTAGTCCCATGGGACGTAACGGAAACGGAATCGGAGGCCCCAATCATAAGTTAGGGCCCCTTCTTTGCGGCCTCCGAGGCCGTGCGCTATAGCACCCCAGGCACCCCGCCGCCGACCGCACCCGGCCGAACGCGTCCGCCGTGTGCCGATCCCTCCCTGCGGTCCCCCCCCGGGGGGCCGAAACTGGCTAAACCGGCAAAACGGCCCTGATCTTGCCCATTTTTTCGCGTTCAAACCACCGTGCGGCTACACCCCATCCCGATACCCCCGGACAGCTGGTCCCGTGGGATCAAACGGAAACGAAATTAGAGGTCCCGATCATGAGTTACGGCCCCTTCTTTGCGGCCCCCGAGGCCGTGCGCTATGGCCCCTCGGGCACCCCTGCTGCAGACCACACCCGACCGAATGTGTCCGCCGTGTGCCGATCCCGCCCCACGGTCCCCCCAGGGGCATGAACCGCCCCCGGGGGGTCGAAACCAGAAAAACGGCCCCGATCTTGCCCATTTTTCGGCGTTCAAAGTTCAAACCGCAGCGCAGCTACCTGTCCATCCCGCTGCCCCTGGACCGCTGGTCCCGTGGGACGAAACGGAAACCGAATCGGTGGCCCAGATCATGAGTTACGGCCGAAACCGGCAAAACCTACTAAGCAGTCCCCGATCTTGCCCATTTTTCGGCGTTAAAACCTCTGCCCAGCTACCCCTCTTTCCCGCTGCCCTCGAACCGCTGGTCCCGTGGGACGAAATGGAAACAGAATTGGAGGCTCCGATCATGAGTTACGGCCCCTTCTTTGCGGCCCCAAGGCCGTGCGCTATAGGCCCCTGGGCGCCCCCGTCGCCGACTGTACCAGCCCGAACCAGACCGAATGCGTCCGTCGTGTGCCAATCCCGTCCCGCAGTCCCCCCCGGCTCGTGAACTGACCCCCGGGGGGCCGAAACCGGCAAAACTGGCAAAACAGCCCCGATCTCTCCCATTTTTTGGTGTTCAAACCGTTGCGAGATTATCCCCCCATCCCGATGCCCCCGGACCGCTGATCCCGTGGAATGAAACGGAAACAGAATCGGAAGCCTCAATCATGAGTTATGGCCCCTTCTTTGCCACTTAGAGAGGGAGAGCCACTTAGAGAGGGAGAGAGGTTAGCTTGATTTTCAAGGAATTATACTATAACCAGCTGATATTTGTTGGTCATGCACCCTTGATGATAGAAAGAGTAATGACAACAAAATAAAGTAATGGCAGATTCACTTACACCAGTACTAGACTAGTAGACTTCGACTATGCTTGCTTGCTCATTTTTTTAAGCGACAGCCACTGTTACTTTAGAAATGTCAACCGTTAGAAAAAGGTTGGGCTGCTCACTATATGTTATAGTGGGCCGTAAACCCAAATCAAGAAAAATTTTAAACCGAAAGCCTGCGAGTGGAGCTTTTAGTACCCCTTTTAACACTTTTTGAATTTATTTCTTAAAACATCCCCAATTTTTTATTTATAAAATATTTTTTAAAAAAGTTGACTATCGTCCTACAAAATTTCAAGTTTCAACCGATAAAAAGTATTATTTCAATTAAAAAAAAGGTTTTATAAAGAATTTCGTGACTCGTGAGCGGGTAGAAAAGCCTAATCAAAAGTCAAAACCTACCCCGTAAGCGATACGAGCCGGCTAGCAGCAGCCTGCACCAAAAATTGGGTATGAACATGAACAACTATGAACTTTGACGAATAATCTGCAATATTATAAAAATTCATTCCTTTTTTTTTCTTTTTTTCACATTTGCTTGCACTTTAGTCCCATTCTTATTCTCATATTGGTACAAAAGGAGACATGAAAGAAGTATAAATGAATTGGCATCGATTCCTCTTCATCACTGGAAGTAGAAAGTTTTTGCTCCAAGTAACCTGAAAGGAGGGGAGGCTGACGAAGATTGCAGGGAGCAGGGTAGTAATCGTCCATTTTTTATCATTAAACGGTTGAAAAAGTCATTATAACAATTTTGGCTTTCGAAAAGTGATGCATTATCGATTTTGATTGTTGAGTTGCAGAGACAGATTGGATTTGTCTTGTTTTTGTTGTTTAGATTTTGAAGGAGTCAACCTCAACCATCAATGACAATGGACGCGTCCAATTCCCGGGTTCAGACGTTAGGTCAGACCGAGATTGACTGGGAAAAGTACGTACCGTATCCTCATCACTTTTTGCTTCATTCATCTTATTTTCTTAATTTAAATATCCGTCAATTTATTTAGAAATTTCTTAAGCTACAGGTGACTCTCGAGCCGATGATAGAATGTTTCCTCCGGAGAGTAGCCTTAGTATTAATCTCCCTTTAGTGAGGGGGGTGATATAAATGATTATTTTCATATGTTCCTTTGTGCAGTCTCCCAACATCGGATATTAAACATATCTATCTCTGTGCTCTCTATATTTACATTTATTTTATAGCAAGCTAAGTTACACAAAGTGTGCTTGTGCTTGTATTGAATTATATATAGATTAGAAATGGTGGAAAAGTTTGAAACTCATGTAGGGATACAAATTAACTTCAAAATGGAAGAATAAACTCCAACTCCTATGATTATACATGGTTATAATCATGAATCAATAGTAGTTTCAACATGTGACTTCAAAATGTGATTATTCATGCAAGCCCTCAAAAGCATCAATATTTGTGATCTTGGTTGTAGTTTAACCCTAATTAAGAAATCAACTTGTGCATTTTTCTTTGCCCTTTCATACCTCCAACCATTATTTCCTAATTGTACACCTTTTTAAAAAAAAAAATCTACATGTTCTTATATGCTCATTCTGCAGGCTTGACAAAACAAAATTTTACGTTGTTGGAGCTGGCCTCTTCACGGGGGTTACAGTGGCACTGTATCCAGTCTCTGTAGTAAAAACCAGGCTTCAGGTTGCTACAAAAGACACTGCTGAGAGAAATGCCTTTTCTGTTATCAGAGGTATTCTTAGAACTGATGGGATTCCTGGTCTGTACAGAGGTTTTGGTACAGTAATTACTGGTGCAATTCCTGCCAGGATACTATTTCTGACTGCTTTAGAGACGACAAAAGCAGCGGCTTTCAAGATTGTCGAACCATTTAAACTATCAGAACCTGCACAGGCAGCAATAGCAAACGGAATTGCTGGCATGACAGCATCAATGTGCGCTCAAGCTGTGTTTGTTCCAATTGACGTTGTATGTCATCTTTTCAACCGGTCATTTTTTGAAACATGTTGATATTAAAATTACATGTGGGGATTTGTACTTATGCATATATATGTGTGTTCAGTTAATTGGGGAGTTTCTTATTTATGCTAAATTTTAAGGCTGTGACTTTAAGTTATAATTGACCCACATAATTGACTGGTTGTATTCTAATATTAGAGAAGTCTCCATTTAAACACTTACCCTTTTTGGAAAAATAACTATGAACGGATACAATGTTGATCTATATATTAGTTTATGGCCTTTGTATTGCGTCCATTGTTTTCAGGAAATGTTGTTTGTTTTTGTGATCATAATAAAAGCTCATAATTCTATATCCATCCTTTTCTGATTTATTTTTCTATATCCATGCTTTTCTGATTTATTTATGTTTTCTTAAAAAGAAAAGGAAGGAAGAAGAAGAAATAATCAGAGAAGGCAATCTGCTAAATATCCCATTATCAATGCTTTTCTGATCGACAAAAGAATAAAAAATATGTGAACAAAGAAGAAGAAGAAATAGGTAGAGATATGCACGCTGCTAAATCTTTTTAGGATGAACTTTGAACAGGTTAGCCAAAAATTGATGGTGCAAGGGTATTCGGGCCATGCGAAGTATAGTGGTGGCCTGGATGTTGCTCGTAAGGTTATACAGTCTGATGGCATTCGTGGATTATACAGAGGGTTTGGTCTATCTGTTATGACTTATTCCCCATCAAGTGCTGTATGGTGGGCAAGTTATGGTTCAAGCCAGCGCGTCATTTGGAGGTGAAATGTTATTTTTTATTCTCTATGGAAGCTAAATGTCTATAAAATGATAAATTAGAATAGGAACATTCACTGATTAGTTAATGTTTCATCATCTTAGTCAACTACATCGTGATGTAACTTTAGATTGTAGATCAGACGCTTAATTTGCTGGCTAATCTGGGGAATTTCACTTTTATATAGATTTTAAGTCAATCACGATGATATCCTTAATGTTCCATGCCATTCGAAAGTGGTCACCAACTCCAAGTGTTTTCTTGCCCAAACTTAGATTTCAATTTCATTGATCTAAATCTTAGTTGTGTGGTGAATGAAGATATTGGCATTGGGAAGTTAGAAATTGCAAGTTCCATAAAATTTACTAATTGTTGGGCTTTCATGTGCAGTTTAAATAGATGAGCTATCAGCTTTTCATGAACTAACTACTGGCTATCAGGATGGATCCCAATGTTTCTTAATTATCCTGATTTTTTTCATTAGGTTCTTAGGCCATGGAACAGGCATTGATGATGCTGTACCTAGCCAGTCGAAAATAGTCCTAGTTCAAGCAACTGGAGGACTTATTGCTGGTGCAACAGCATCATGCATCACTACTCCATTGGACACTATCAAGACTCGCTTACAGGTCTTCTTCTTTCTTTTATAATTTCAATATCTTTTTTGGCTGTTATTGCATTGTGGTTGAGTTCATTTTCTAAGGGTATAAGTGAAAATAGCCAAATAGCAAATAGTTCTCTCTGAACATGTGTTCTGTCTGTAATAAAAAGTCAAGGCCTTCACCTTTTTCTAGCATATTTTCCTTTATATTCTAATGTTTAGGCACTTTGGATGAGACTTAGCTACGTCATCTTTCTAAATGTAACTAGAAAAATATTTCAATGACTTTCTATATGTTTCCTTTCTATTCATGTGGGGTACGCTGGCTTGAAGCTTCACTTCGTCATATAACTGCATATCTCTATGATTACATATGTTTTGTGTTAAAGAGCTTTCTTGGCATTCTAGGTGATGGGGCATGATAGGAGACCCTCTGCAACTCAAGTTGTGAAAAAATTGATTTCAGAAGACGGATGGAAAGGTTTATATCGAGGATTGGGTCCAAGATTCTTCAGCATGTCGGCATGGGGAACGTCAATGATACTAGCCTATGAATATTTGAGTATGGACTCTTTTCCTTTTGGACTTCCATTTATTATTAAAGGAACAATAACATGAACAAATATATAAATTGAACCTTGATGTATGAATTTTGATGCATGAAACTACTAGGCGAGCTCTGCAGTCTGTTGTTTGTCATTCTGATTGCTACTTTATTTTGTGGCCCATTTTTTGTAAGCCATAATCTCAGTGGTCATGGAACTGGACCCAGATGGTGGGGGTTCATTGTCTTGGATCCTGTGAGTCTGTATGATGACCACATGGATGATCTGATGATTATTGATTCTCATTTTAGTGATTTCAAACTCTCTCTTTATCGTGCCATATAGTTTTAGCAAATGAGTTTATTAGTTTAGACTGCAAGCATGAAGCATGTATTGCGGTTATGTGTTGGGTATTTGTCTGTCCCTGAATGTTGATGTATCTTTTGTACTTTCTTGATTTCCCATGAAGAAAAAGTTTTCTTTTTCCTCTTTAGTGTTTAATCTGAATCTCCTTTATATGCATGTGTCTCTTGTTATTCTTAAAGCTGAGAAAATATTGTTGTTTTTTTTTTACAGAGCGTCTGTGTGCGAAAGATGAATAATAGATATGACCTAAACAATGGTCAGAACCATTCAAGTATTTGGGGTTCAGAGCTGCTGGGATTCAATATATATTTTTGGACATGGATGTGCTTGAACATCCTCAAAAGACTTTTCTTTTTCTTTTTTCTTTTTTCTTTTTTCTAATTCTAGTATGCTAACGGAAGATTGATTGAATTTTTTGAAAGCTCTTTTAGATCTCGCCAAGATTCTTTTAAGCTAGATATTCTCCACCCCCACCCCTTTTATAGGAAATCATCTAGAATTTGCAGCATGTCCTCAATGAAGAATTTTTTGTTCCCAGTGAAGAATTGTTTGTTAGGCAACTCCAGGATATATGTATCAGCTATATAGTTTAGTCAGTTTGTTTATCAGACAGTTCACTTGCAATTTTTCCATTCGGGGATATATGTATCAGCGATGCTGTTCAACAATTCTGAGTTTGAAATATGGCAGAACTCTGTCTCCCTCTTATCTCTTTCTCTTACACATACACCTATGGCTTGTATTGAGTAATCTTGCGGATCCCTGGATATATTTGGCACTCAGGTTGACCAAAAATGTTGCTCGGAATTCAACAGAATACATAGTTAAATTAAACTGTCATCATTTGCAGATCAATGTGGAAGATGTGGGTGGGTTCTATACATTGGTGAATAGAAGATGTGCACGTTATATCTCAAGTCCAGTCGTAAGTGAGAACAAAAGTGAAATACAAGATGGTTAAATCTATAGCTCAAACTCAATTAACAATGCTTCATCTTCATTTTTTTTTCACAGTCCCGGATTTAACTTCTACTTGGCTTCTCGAGAATAGCGGAGAAGAAAAGCTCATCAGCACGCTGATCAGTCTTCGGTACAATCCTCCATATTAGCTTTTTGTATCCCAGTCTGGAAAACTCATCCAAGTACAGCTTCGTACCGTCTTTCGTACAGAAAAAACGATCCACCCAAAGAAGTCCCTTGGGTCGAAGATTCTGTCCCAATCAAAAAGCACAAATTGTAAAAGTTGTACTCGTAACCACCCATCTAAAAATAGAGTAGAATGAATAATGTCAAGTGTATTCTCGATGTCCTGGAGCCGATTGATACATATAAAGTTTAAAAGCCTCTTAGTGCGGTCACCTCATTGAATGGAGCCTCTAAGTTTAATGTAGCCGGTACGATGGTTACATTCCTCTCCCTCATCATTGCCGCAAACGTGCCAGTAGTGGGACTGAAATCGAGGCCGATTTGGATTTCTCCAGGCTTTGACCTTAAGACTTCATCAATGGTGAATTCAGCAGACATGGATTCACTCGTAGGTATATCCCATCTTCTTTGAGAAAGATTGAAACAGTCTGCACATTTAAAGAAGCCTCCTGTCCATTGTTTGTTTTGAAAAGGCAACAGTGGTCTCTACATTTGCAAAGGTTCCCTTGGACGTTAATATCACTAGGTTGAGTCCAAAGAGAGATGTTAATGGGAAAGGCTTACTGTATTTTTTTCAGGTGTCGTTTGAGAAGCATCTCCTTCTTGGCAATGGATCACAGCCACTGGCTATTAGCTTTGGAACCATCGTATGGAACATTAGCAGTGGATTTTGATCAAGCATATCAGGACTGGAGCAAAGTAATCCTCCTCCTTGTAGCAATGAGATCAGCAAGGTGGCTCAATGTTTGAGTGAACCCGAGGAAAGTGATCTCAAAGAAGAAAGAACGATGAATAGAAAGGTCTTCAATTCAGGTGAGCTTCTAAACTACATGTTGCCTAAACTAAATATGCTTCTTGATATAGCAATACGAATAATTTGGTCTGAGAATATACGAAGAACTTGGTCTGAGAACTAAGCCACTGCTTTTGGTTCGGATCGTTCATTGTGCAGCTGCTTCAGCAGTCGTCCGACTTGTGCCTGCAGATTGGAGACTTGGGTTTGGACTATGTAAGGCAAAATAATGCAGCTATAGGAGTTCTTGGCCTTGATGGTGAAGATGAATTGAGGATGAGAGAGACCTGAACGTAAGAAAATAATTGTGAAGATTGACGAGAAGAAGAGAACACAAGGTTATAAGAAGGCATCCAAGATGCCATTTACATGGTTTAGAGGTGATTTGTCTCAGCATTTGTCAGTCTTTTTGTTGCCTGAAGGTGAGGCTGAGAGTAAATACCACTCCATTTGTTGACTTGGGTTTCCGATTCTCCTCCTATTTTATATTTTAGATACGATCTTCCCTAGTTTCTTTATATCCTTAGATTCTATTTCATTTCATTTGCCTTTGGATCTAAAGGTTTCCATCACCATACTCGAGAAAATAGTTCGATTGTTAGCTGTAGCCTAACATGCCATTATTAGTAGCAAGCGATGGATGCTGGATCGACAGCTAGTGAATTTCCCCATTTTCTTCTCTTCTTCATCATCCTTGTCTCAGCCACCAAAACCAAGCTTAATGGGATTAAAATCTGACAGAAATCAGCATGTATCATGTGTTAAAAATAAAACATGCATCACTTAACAGACATAAGAAATGCATCATCCAAAGTCATACGAGAAATTGAATCCAACTATTCATAAGAATTCAAGCTGCTTCCAATAGACAATAGAAAAAGCGATTTCAAGCACAAAAACATTTCCATGGGTAATTAACAATTTAAACCGGCTCTCAATATGCTATATGGAGCTTCTATTGGCCTGAGGAAACAGTAATCACATGTCATAACATTTTCAATTATTTAAGGATTTGCACAACATTCAAAATTCAGAACGATTGGACAAAAGAAACAGAGAGGATGGATACTGCCCGTTCAGATATTTTGATAATACAAACTGTATCTTCATTTGGCTTACAAAACTTTCATTGTAAATACTGACAGCAAATCGCACATAGACAAGGGGAAACAAAATTTAATCTGACTTTCCAGTAAATATGATCTATATTATAGATGCACAATGGCCAAAATAAAGGAAAATGATCAGCATATCCACTGTTATTGGTAGGAGATCATCGGCATACTAAAAGCAGCTTGAAAGAAGTTTGGCATCTACCAATTACAAACTTGTTCAGCATCTTCAACATAATCATCATCATCGTCATCAAGATCACTAACTCCAGTTTCACCGTCAACACCATCATCTTCATCATTGATTTTATCCATGTTATCACCATTGTTATTGTCTTTGTCACCTCTGCTTTTTGCAGCATATTCCTCAAGTGATGCAGAAGGAAATAATTCCCCAACTTTATTTTTGTTGGCTGGATTTTTTGCTGAATTTTCAGATTTACCTTTATCCATCTATTAGAATAAATAGCATTCAATGCTAAGCAAATTAAACTTTAAAAAAAAAAAAAAGCCACAACTCAATATGAGCACAAAAGGCAATTTATTCCTAGAATTAAAAAAGTTCAAGATCACAGACTGGTTAATATGATGATTCAAACACCTTCATGAAGCTATAGTAATCCAACTTCTGAAATTTCAACCAATTTTTTCAGGACTTGCCTACGGAAACTTAATCTATTCAAACTGTGATTTTGGCCTACTAGGTAAGAGGTAGCAAGTTATATGTCTCAGTCAGACAGTCAAACAAGATGCCCTCCCCACTGCCACCACCCCTCTAATATCAAGGGAAGACGGGATAAGACACTGGTGTCTAATCAATAGTTCATAGTCAACCATGCAAATCAAAACTACAGAAAGCAGTTGAAATGGAAGATAATGCCCCAATCTTCATAGTCCATCTAACATAAAACTTCAGAAAGATATTCTCAAAACTGTCTTGTCTTACTATTGCATTGTTTCAGATGATTGTCAGAAAGACAATTATATAAATTCAAGTACTTAGAATAGAAGTTGAACACCCCAAGATATCCCTTCTTAACCTTGATTTTACTAGTAGTTCAAATCTCAAATGCAGTAAAACTCAACAATTTAACTTAGCATCAACAATATGGTTAATTTACTTTTTTGGACATGATTTTGATATTCCATCGCTGAGAAAGGGCCCATTTATATTTTTGATTGAAGTATGAATGTGGCTTGACTTGTGTCATTCAGACAAGTTGCCTCCTTAAAAAAGCAGTTGGTAAAGATCAATTGCAAACAAAATGAAAAAGCATTTGAAATTTTTCTTCACTTGGCAAAAAGAAACACATATATTTAGATCAAGAACAGCAGTGTAGGAGCTTACAGCACGTAGAAGAATTCTTCGATCTCTCTCTCGAGCATTTTTTAGTGCCTGTAATAAAATCCATATACCCATCAGTTTAATTGTTAAAAAAAAAAACTCTAATTTTACAGGACAATCATATTGCTGACAAGTGAATACAAACCGCTTCAAGCATCTTTTGTTCAGCCTCTACCTCTGCAAGGTCTCTACAAAAAAATCAGAAGACAATGACACAGAGCTCCAAAAAAGTATAACAATCTCAAAGAGAGGGGTGGGGGGAAGCAAATGGTTTTGCTGGTAATACCCAACTACTAAATTCAATCATATATTTAGACGATCAAAGAGAATTAGCCAAACCTTCCAATCACACGATCCACGCGGGAACAACACTTTGCACATACATTTTGTTCCTTGGCACAACCTAAGCCAACAACAACACTAGGTAATGATAAAAACAAAAAGAAGACAGAAAATGGAAAAGCTCAATCATTGGCTTATTACTATATTATAGTCCCCAAAAATAGCACACCCACCAGGACAGAGGTTATGGTAAGCTTGACGTACGGCACGCTTGGTACAACGTTGACTGCACATTATCATTATAATTGATAATTACACATAGAAAATGATATCAAGGATTAAAAAATTGTTTTACATGATAGAAATAAAGATGATGCATTAACATGTGAAAATAAAAAGAGAAAAGAAGGGTAGAAATCAAATTCAGACCACTTGGCAGGCTCAGAGAGAGGTTTATATTTGCCATAACGGCGTTTCCAATCAATCTGATCTTTACATCGAGGACATACTCCTGTTATCTCAGGGTAGGGTCTTAGTTTTCCACCAACTTCCTACTCATTAACAACACATAACAAACAAATTAGATTAAATTAAATTAATCAAGTAAGCAAGCTAACAGTTTCTAATTAATTAATGCTCACTCTTTCATTGATCTTCTGGCCAGCTTTCGGCTTCCAGGCGTAGCGGTTCTGGTGCTTCGGCGGGCCACGCCTGCTGCTGTTGCTGCTCATCTTATACTTCTTTTTTTATTTGCTTTTGAATTTTGAGGTCAAGGTGGAGGTCGAGGATGACCTAATTATCTTTTAACACCCCTCTCAAATTCTTTTTAGATTTGTTTATTAAAATATCTCAATTTAATTTATGAAATTCAAACTCATATATTAAAATTAATCATTTTAAAAAAATTATCTAAATAAGTATTTTTTTTTAATCTTTTATTTATAAAATACATTACAAATCTTAAAATCTTAAATTATTTTTTTCTTATTATATAACTTTTATTTCCATAACTCTAAAGTCTAAACTCTTACAAGTTTTTTTTTTTAAATCTTTATTAACATTTAATTTATATATATATATATATGTGTGTGTGTGTGTGTGTGTTATGAAATGGGGTGAATGTAAAGAATTTTTAAATGGAAATTTTTAAGTGTTTAATTGAATTTCCATTCAAAATTTTTAAAAAAAATTAATTTATCATTGGTTATTAAGGTAATTTCACTTGAAATTTGGTTTAACGAAGAAAAATCATTTTATGATCCAATCCAACTTTCTCACTCTTGCCAATTACTTATTTTCAAGCTGCTAAAGATCCAATTCTAATGCTCAAATTAGTGTTTAGTTTAAGAGAAAAATAAAGAAATATTTGATAAAATAGGTCTTGGGTTGTTTCAGAAGAGTAGGATGACCTCCCAAAAGAGTCGAAATGTTTTTAAAGGATTGATTAGAGTGCTCCAGCAATAATTGATGTGTCTTTTAAAAGAATGATGAGCTAGTTCGATAGTAGAGTACTTGGGAGAAAAAAGTAACATAGATCCTAGTCATTTAATTAATTTATGCTTCTGCTCAGATTAATCTAAAGATAGCTGGTTTTGGGGTTAATTATTATGTGCTTTTTAGACATGAGGCCATGTAGGATTTATTGGTGTAAGGTTATGTAGTTAGATTAACCTCTGCTTTGTCATACAATATTGTCGTTTGGTTTCTATCTTGTCATATACCACGCCAGCCCAATGACGTCTGGTGCAGCTAGTGAAGCAAATGACTTGTCAAGTGCATCGATTAAGCCATTTGCCTTAAACGATAACCCGCAGTTGCCGTTTTGAAGATTAAAGGTCATAACACATGTGACACGTGTGGTCAAAGTTGTTTCAAACTTTTGTTAAGGTTGTTACGAATGGCGGAATTTCTGGGTTTATTACAAACCTAGTAACCGACGCTGATTGGTGAAGGAACTTTTTGGATCAATTTCTGGTTGTATATAAAGCCTTGCAGCTTGTTCTGTGGCTAGATAAGTGTTGGTTAAAAATCGAAATATTTGGATTGTAAATTGTAATTTTCATGCAACACATAGAATTATTATAATTTAAAAATTATACTTTTATTTTTTTATAGAAGTAATTTAGTCTCTTAAGTCACGATATATCATCATTAATCTTGTTTGATAACAATCTGTTACTAACATTCTTCCAGATTATGATTTAAATTCTATTTGCATTTGTCATATGGACATTTTTATCACTACTCGAAACAAACAGCAATAGAAAACTTTTTCTTTTAAAGTTAGAGAGAAAAAAAAATTATTATTTTTTATATATTGTGCTTTCTCTTTTTCTTTTGAAAAAAAAAAGTCTTTTTTGTATCTTTTTAGTAGAAATCTAGACTCCTTATTTTATCTCCTTTTTAATTCTATTAAATTAAAAAGATATGATTTAAATTAAAAGATAAGATAAAGTCATTATTTTATCTCCTTTTATAATTCTATTAAATAAAACATATTTGATTTAAATTAAAAGCATCACTTCTTCTTATTGTAGGAGCCGACTTTATAAGTTACACCTAAGGTTCCTTACACATAAGCATATTATATGGAGCATCCCCACCAAATAATATAATTAAATTTTTAACCCAAATAGCAAGTCATCTTAATTATCAATCAAGTAATGGTGCTATCAATTAAGTAAGTTAATCTGAGAATCATTTAGGTACACACAATAGTGGCAACAATAATTAAATTTGTAATTAAACTAGCTTGATTAATTAATTCCAAATCTACTCCACTAAAAGATTAAAACTAACTTTTATAATTATATGCTATCTAGGATACTGTTCTCGAATAATAATTCAATGCATGCCCCATTGATTTCTTTATTGAGCAATCTTTTATACAACATCGTTAATCTACTATCCAATTAATTTAATTTCATCTTGTTTCTTGATACTTATTAGTTTTCTCTAATGATCATTTTCAACATACTAATTACGTTAACACATTCTACCTAAAGAATTTTATGATCAAGTACCTAAAATCTGTCAAGAGATATGTTGAACAAATTTTGTATTGTTAATATATAATATCACTACTCATTATTTCTTCTATTAAGATATTAGATAATCTTGACTACAAATGTATATCACTCCCATTAGTAACTTAAATGGATTAACAATCATGATTATGAAACTATAATTAACTGAAGATTGAGATTGCAATAAAATCAATATCTATTAGATTTAATAAGTCTGAAAGTCATTTTGAGGTTAATTAAATCTCATATGTGATCTAATTCAATGCAGTCAAACTATATCAGTAAATTCATAAACAATAAAATTAAATCATTTAATGAATTTATTGCAATCTATATATCTATATATAAAGTTGAGACTTGAGAAGGTGATGTGACATCACCATTTCTTATCTTTGTATATTCTCTATTATCTAATAAATAGAGAAATTTTTTTTTAGATTTGGGTTTTTATCTTCTCATAATTAATTTGATTGTAATTACACAATAACAATTGTGTAAAGATTTTAATGATGCATATTCTTTGTAATGAACATCGGGAGTGTTATGAATTTATTAAAATAAATGTAGATGTTTATAATATTTATCCTTAGTCTCGTCACTATCTCTCATTAGCAACATTTAGCTTCCCTATAACTCCCACTATCTCATAAGAAATTATGTTCCATAATTTTTCATTAATTTCATTGAGTGATTATGTAACTATAAAAGGAGAGCTCATCTTTTTGTTTTGTACACACACAATTGGAATGAATAAAATCACTTTATAATATATTCTCTCATTTTATTCCTTATCTTACGTTGCTTCTTTATTTGTATTGCTGGCTAATACCTTTTTTAATTTTTTATAAGGCTGCCTCATCTTAAAAAAAAATCAATTCATATTTTTTATCAATTTCATCAATGAGATTGTCAATGGACACCAAATCATCTACAATGGTAAGCATTATCTGCAACTTCTTTATGCCATATCCAACGGGTACAAGTTTGGCTGTGACATCAAACATATTCATGTTAGCTTGAAGTCCAGAAACTAAACTGTAAGTTTAATATCAGCTTGTCCAATTACATTATTCTGATGGAGAAAAGGTGATATTTAATTAGAAGATGGTTTCAGCTGCAGCAAGCATTAAAGGTAGATTTATTGACATAAAATATAAAAGAAATTATAGCTGAAGTGCATATAGAAAAGACTTACATGCTCCCCAGTGCAACCCTTCTATCTTAATGCTGCGTACTGCTTCCTCGAGCTTTTGCATATCAGTCTCATCATCCCACGGCTTTATATCCAATACAACTAATGACTTGCCAGCTGAGAATGAAATACGAGGAAATTCAGAAGGTAGAATAGAAAAAATTAAGCACAAAAGAGCTGGGCCTGTTGTTAATAAATAAATTAATTAGTCAATGAGAAGAGAAGCTTACATTCTTCATATTATTTGTAATGAACATCAAAGGAAGAGTGTTATGAATTTATTAAAATAAATGTAGATGTTCATAACATATATCTCTTAGTCTCCCTACTATCTCCCATTAGCAACATTTATCTTCCCTATAACCCCCACTATCTCACAAAGAATTATGATCCATAATTTTTCATTAATTTCATAGAGTGATTATGTAACTATAAAAGGAGAGTTCATCTTTTTATTTTGTGCACACATAATTGGAATGAATTAAATCACTCTATAATATATTCTCTTATTTTATTTTTTATCTTGCGTTACTTCTTTATTTGTATTGCTGGCCAATAGTTTTTTTTTGTTTTTTATAAGGCCGCCTCATCTTAAAAAAAATCAATTCATATTTTTTATCAGTTTCATCAAGTGTAAAGTAAGAAAAATTAATAATACTAAATTCTTTTTTCAAAGCCACGCGCGGTTCTATTTTTTAGTTTAAATATAAATAGAGCGCCCAACTCTATTTATGAACTGATGACTCAATTTATTTAATCATAAGATTACGTTTATTTGTCTTCTGCGAATCTA
The DNA here is from genome assembly GCA_002013955.2 of Citrus medica. Lineage (NCBI taxonomy): Eukaryota > Viridiplantae > Streptophyta > Magnoliopsida > Sapindales > Rutaceae > Citrus > Citrus medica. The sequence goes on along the minus strand of MKYO02031391.1, from coordinate 57,603 downwards.
TATGATGATCACATAAATACATATAATATGATTAAACGAATTTTATTTAAAATATTTATGAAATTAAGATATTTAAAAAAATTATATTAAATATTTTATTAATCAAAAAATATATTTATAAATAAATAAATATACTTTAAAGAGCACATCATCCCAACAACAACTTCATTTTTATTTTCTCTAAAGCATGTCATCTTGTAAACTCATTGATAATAAAAGCTTTCGTTGATTTTCACGGTGGATGTAGCATGTCATGGCCGAATCACTATAATATCTTCTCTTGTGTTAGTTTTTATTTTCATTGCTTCTCTATGTAATTAATTCTTGTATTTGTGTTAAATATTGATCTTAATCAAAAGATCAAGGTTAATAGGACTTGATTTTGGGGATTATTAGTTTAAATTGTTGTTTCTTGTATTTGTGTTAAATATTGATCTTAGTCAAAAGATTAGGGTTAGGACTTGATTTTGGGGATTATTAGTTTAAATAGGGGAGTCTTGAATCAAGTCATTAGCAGATTCAAGCTATGGTGCTGATGATAGTAATAATAATAATAGCATGCAATGACTTATAATCTCAATAAATTTTGATAGCTGGTTTCTGGTAACATACAGTATTTACCCCAAGTGTACATTGTAGCGTGCAAAAAATTAACGACGGCACGAGGCAGAAACCGATTCCGAAGGATGCTTGCCCTCATCTAAATTGCATTAATTTGATCATTTTGTAAGTTTTATTCATAGCCAGCTTCAGGAAAATGGCAATTAATTACCTTCAGACTGTAGAACTTTGGATTAATAAAGAGAGAGGAGAAGTTAATTAAAGATTTAACAACATAATTTTAATGATGTAATTAATTAATTATTACATCTTATTGCTACATCACATTTTTTTAATTTATTATTTTCTTTTTTTGCAGTTGCTAGAATACAAACAAATGTACATAACACGGATTATAACATGTGTAATAATTAACACAGGACTAATTGAATGCTTCAGGATGTGCATGATCGATATCGCTGATTATCGTGCACGAAGCATCAAGAAATCAGCTGCCTCCACGCTTGCAACCATTGTAGTAAGTGCAAGGGCGCCGATTGTTCCCGCTGTTGGGTTTAATGCAACTGCCATATATATTCGCATTACAGAATGGAGGTTTCTCCAGAGATTTATAAGATATGGGGTTTCCTCCAGAGGCCACAAGAAGCCTATGACTCACTTCCGATTCCATCAGAACCTCTTCTGAGCCCGCAATTATGATATTCATCATGGCGATGTTGTCTTTCAAAGACACGGAGGCTGCTACTACCGACGTATTATTAATTATATATATGCTGCTAAATAATAAAATTACTAGCAGTACTAGTGCTGAAGAGAACCGACGAAGAGATAACGGTCGGCTTATGATCATGATCAAATGGATTGATGATTTATTTCTTAGTCCTGTCTATGTGACTATGTATAAGTTTCTGCAAGAGTACTTAAAAAGATAACTTGGCGATAGCCAGGAAAAAAAAAAAAAAGAACTAATGGATAATAAACGAAAGGCTTAAAGCTATTCTTGCCCCTCAATTGACTTGGATCGTGGACTTGGTTTTCAATGAGTAAACCTCCTCAATACGATATAGGAAGCCAGCTAGGTCTCTTGCAATAATGCAAATGGATTGCAGTCCTATATGTTTGTCCATTGACATGGACAGCCACGGGGACCTCCAAACCAATCAAGTTGAAACTAGCTAGCTACTTAGGTAGTGACATATGGTGGACGCATAATGTTGTGGTGGGACATAATATATGACCTCGCGAGTGGCTCTGTTCAACTACTTTTCAATAAGTCTTGGGTAAAAAAACACGGGAAATTTGCACCAATAGCCATAAAAATTTTAGTTTTTTTCATCTTAATTTTTTAAATAAATTTCTATCAACATTAGTCATAAAAGAAGTTTTGAGACTAAAACACCCCTCTCTCTCATCTCTCCCCCAACACTCTCTTTCACCCATCTCTCCCAAACCAAACAAACTCTCATCATCGACGGTAACATCAGCCCTCGTCGGCGGCGACTTCATCCCTCATCGGCGTCCGATTTACTATCTATAGTCTTCAACAAAACCTAAGTTAGCTATTTTATTTATTTTCATTAATACATAGTGGTATAAGTTATTTTTCTGAACTTGCTCGAGAGTTTCAGTGAACTGCAAGTCGTAGATGAATCTGGCGACAGACTGCCTGTCGCACGAAGCTTGATGCGACAGGCAACCTGTCGCACCAAGCCTTGGGCGACAGGTGCCTGTCGCATGCACCAAGCCTTGGTGCGACAGGTGCCTGTCGCACCAAGTTTTTGTGCTACAGGTTCCCTGTCGCGTGAAGCTTCGTGCGACAGGCAGCCTGTCGCCCAAGGCTTGGTGCGTGCGACAGGCTGTCTGTCGCCAGATTCACCCACGACTCAGATTCACCCACGACTCAGTTTTTCAGCAAGTTCAGAAGGGTAATTTGGGGAGAAAGGCTTGTGTTTGGCTAATGTTGATAGAAAAAAGTTGAGAGGGTTAGTTGTGAAAATAACTGGCGACAGACTGCCTGTCGCACCAAGCCTTGGGCGACAGGTGCCTGTCGCATGCACCAAGCCTTGGGCGACAGGTGCCTGTCGCATGCACCAAGTGTTGGTGCGACAGGTGCCTGTCGCACCAAGTTTTTGTGCTACAGGTTCCCTGTCGCGTGAAGCTTCATGCGACAGGCAGCCTGTCGCCCAAGGCTTGGTGCGTGCGACAGGCTGTCTGTCGCCAGATTCACCCACGACTCAGATTCACCCACGACTCAGTTTTTCAGCAAGTTCAGAAGGGTAATTTGGGGAGAAAGGCTTGTGTTTGGCTAATGTTGATAGAAAAAAGTTGAGAGGGTTAGTTGTGAAAATAACTGGCGACAGACTGCCTGTCGCACCAAGCCTTGGGCGACAGGTGCCTGTCGCATGCACCAAGCCTTGGGCGACAGGTGCCTGTCGCATGCACCAAGTGTTGGTGCGACAGGTGCCTGTCGCACCAAGTTTTTGTGCTACAGGTTCCCTGTCGCGTGAAGCTTCATGCGACAGGCAGCCTGTCGCCCAAGGCTTGGTGCGTGCGACAGGCTGTCTGTCGCCAGATTCACCCACGACTCAGATTCACCCACGACTCAGTTTTTCAGCAAGTTCAGAAGGGTAATTTGGGGAGAAAGGCTTGTGTTTGGCTAATGTTGATAGAAAAAAGTTGAGAGGGTTAGTTGTGAAAATAACTGGCGACAGACTGCCTGTCGCACCAAGCCTTGGGCGACAGGTGCCTGTCGCATGCACCAAGCCTTGGGCGACAGGTGCCTGTCGCATGCACCAAGTGTTGGTGCGACAGGTGCCTGTCGCACCAAGTTTTTGTGCTACAGGTTCCCTGTCGCGTGAAGCTTCGTGCGACAGGCAGCCTGTCGCCCAAGGCTTGGTGCGTGCGACAGGCTGCCTGTCGCCAGATTCACCCACGACTCAGATTCACCCACGACTCAGTTTTTCAGCAAGTTCAGAAGGGTAATTTGGGGAGAAAGGCTTGTGTTTGGCTAATGTTGATAGAAAAAAGTTGAGAGGGTTAGTTGTGAAAATAACTGGCGACAGACTGCCTGTCGCACCAAGCCTTGGGCGACAGGTGCCTGTCGCATGCACCAAGCCTTGGGCGACAGGTGCCTGTCGCATGCACCAAGTGTTGGTGCGACAGGTGCCTGTCGCACCAAGTTTTTGTGCTACAGGTTCCCTGTCGCGTGAAGCTTCATGCGACAGGCAGCCTGTCGCCCAAGGCTTGGTGCGTGCGACAGGCTGCCTGTCGCCAGATTCACCCACGACTCAGATTCACCCACGACTCAGTTTTTCAGCAAGTTCAGAAGGGTAATTTGGGGAGAAAGGCTTGTGTTTGACTAATGTTGATAGAAAAAAGTTGAGAGGGTTAGTTGTGAAAATAACAAAATATTTATAGTTATTTTCGTAAATTTCCCAAAAAAGATACGAAAGCATTTGTTCTCAACAGTAGAATTTTTTATGGTTCTTTATAGAACTAATTATATTATAAGCCTTCCCATTTGATTAGAATTGGATCGGCAAGCCTGTTTTTAAGGTTTAATTATAAGAGCCACCGCCAAAATAATTTTGTAACAATTTCCAATTTTGCTCTTATCTTCATTAATTGTGCTTTCATATTGAATTTACTAATCAATAATCTAAATGGCTAGAATTGAACCGGCTGGAATCAGAATGAAAAACGAGAATTAAAATAAATTGTTTATTTTAACTGTAAGAATTTGAATCGAATGAGTTATATTGTCATTGACATATGTACTTTATTTTGAAATCGGAATGAGTTATTACAAGTTACTAAATTTATTTAGGGAAGTGTGTTACTTGTTATAAATGTAGAGATTTTGTTATTATTTCAATAAATTATTCAATTAATAAGAATCCTCCATTAATATTACCTTGATCGATTTTTTATCTTTAATTTTATGTGTCCAACGTTAATTTAAAATCTCACAACGATGTGAGTTCAAGATTTTCTTTTGGATTATAGTGTCATTTAATCTGCATTGTGTTTAGAACTATTAGACTTCTCTTCCCAAAAATTTAATTAAATGATTTTTTTTTTCTTCTACTATCTAGATACATCAACACTTGTGTATTGATGTATTCTTTAGATACATTTTTCCTTCTACACTTCTATAATCTCTAGAACTTAGTGGATTGTTAAGCAAGTTGCGCAAGTGGTATGAAAGGCTCTAAACTAAGGAAGCCTCCCTATTTCAACAAACCACACACCAAGCACAAGCAACTCAAGCATACTTGTAACACTCTCTTATATTCTCTCTTTCGAGTTATGAAATACTCTTTGACTACACTGCTCTATCTTCTCTCTAACTTTCTCTTAAGCATCTTTAGTTAGCTAGCTTAAGAAGTTTGATATGTTTACTTAGCAACTTTTGTGCTATAAGTTATCTAAATGTCGCACGGATTATTGCGCAAAGTAATCATCATGTGACAATACAAAGCACTAGGGATGGAAACTTTTGATTACTTAACTCAAATAAAGTCAGTTCTTTGTAAACGGAGAAATTATGTATGTGCAAGTTACAGTTGTTCGATTTTTAATCTATCATTGTTGGATCCTTAATCCAAAGTTGGGTTTATATGTGAATAATTATGTGTTGCAAATTGTTATACAGGTTAAGCCCAATCAAAACTAATCTATTAAGGTTTTTGGTAATATGGGGTTTAATATATCTAATAGGGTCTGAGCCTTTAATGTATAGAGACTTAAGGGTAATTTTTATTTTTATAATAGCCTCAAATATGAATACCTAAAAACAATAGGAAAAGTTGTCTATATAAGTAGTCGTGATCTCCAAGTCACACAAATTTTTCTATTCTTTATGACATCCTATCATTAGAAAAAGAGTATAGAAAAAATTAAAGAATTCTCTAGGAGAATGTGTTTATCTGAAAGGTTAACTACACTATTGTAGAGAGCAATTAAGTATTATGTATTTAGGTACGCTTCTATATATTTTGTTATTAATTCTTGGTGATACAACATGAATGTTTCTAGATCATAGATGATGGTTTTCACTAAAGAATTTCTTGTTTTAACAATAATGCAACTCAACTACATTAAAGCTTATTAGATAGAATAAGTTTAGAATTTTTATAATTACAATTGAAATGTATCTTATAAGAGTGCATATCATAATTATGAAACTCTACTACCAGTGTACATGTCTTAGGTAAAATCATAAACTAAATTGCCTAGTGTGACGACACCGAGTGTGATAACTCAAGGAATGTGGTGTTGCCTCCAGTTGTAAAGTTATAGTGTATCGAAGAACTTTCAACTCCTTGATAGTGAATTTATGCATCCAATAATACCAATCTTTATTAGGTAAGAAACAGGATAATAAGGAAAAACAAACACTTCAATGCAATATATTTTATTGTAGTATATTGTAATTCTTTTTTTTTGTTTATTCTTCATACATTAGAATTATTAAAATTAGAGATACCTAAGCTTATTAAAGTTAGAGAGAAACTAAAAGATAAAAAAGTATAAACACTAATACAGTCTGTTCTATCTTAAAATATATTAAAATTTATATTTTTTAATCTTTTAATTTATTCCTAATTTTAATATGATAAAAAAATCCTTGATTTGAAACTTTTATATATAGAGAGAGAGCAAAAGATTTCCTCATTATAAAATTACAGATATATATAATCCATATCTTGTCATTTTCTTACAATTGATAATTAGCTTTTCTTATTCAACACGAGAGACCATGACAAATATGGGTTGAAAAACTTGAGATCATGCAACTTAATTAATTAATTACTTGTGGATTTGCTATATTAGCAAGGCGGAGTGACTAGAACTAGTCACCTTTTTTTAAAAAAAAAAATTCCACGCTCTTCTCCAGAGAAATTCATAGAACAGTCCATTCTCAAATCACATAAGAATGGATCTTATTATGGGACTTATTAAATTTTTATATATTAAATTTCATATTTTTTAAATATTAAATTTGATAGTTCGGTCCCATTTTAAGATTAAATACAAATGAACCGTCCTAAATAAAATTTTCTCACTGATCACGAGTTGATTTATTTTTGTCATTTGCGACTGCGGGGTCCTTTGATGCCCTGGACAAACCACTAGTTTCCCATCTACTTAACATAGAATTACTCCTTGTCAGTTGTCACTCATTAAAAAATAAATAAAATAAAATAAAATAAAAGTCCTTATCACCTTTTTCCTCTTTTAACTCCACGCTCATCACAAGTTGATTTGCTTTGTCATCTGTGATTGTAGGATCTGTGTCTTCTCCTGGTTTGATGCCTTGACAAACCACTAGTTCCTCATTTAATTACAACCTCTTAATATATATATATAGAGAGAGGAAAAATATTTTCATTTTATTAAATAAAAATATCAGTAAAATATTAAAAAAACACACATTTTAAAATATCTAAATATTTTTTTTATCTACTAATATATTGAGATTTGTATTTTTCTAATTTTTTATTAGCATCCTCACTTTAATAAAGTGAATATATCATCACTAGAGAATGATATATATACATATATGTGTGTGTAAAATTAATTAAATGCCCAATTAATCCATGCAATGTATATAACTGTTCCAATTCAACATTTTTAATTGGATCAATTCACTAGTTCCTTATTTTAGATTAGATTCCTCTCTTAATATGAGATTTTTTGAAGTTTTAAAAATCTTACGTCATCTGTCATATAATAATAATGTATGAAAAATAATTTCAGATAATAATAACATATAAACAATTAAATTATATTATATTTTTTTATTTATTAATCATCTATCAACACGTGAATTTTAGATCAAGAGAGAATGTGGTTGAAAAAAATTTATTTGGGACATATACAATAATATCATTGAGCAGGTCTCACGTGTTTTTGGATTATTCGTGCAAATTTAATTTGGCATCATTCACCAACCATTCAATCGAGACCAATTTTAACTAAATAGATTATTCTTTTGCAGTAGTAATAAAGGATTATTTATTTATTTATTTTTGGTATAGCGCCGCGCCATATATATTTCTTAATTAAGCGCATAATTATAAAGTGGGATTTATGATAATAAAAATGAAACTTAATTCAACTAACATGTAACTAAGTAATCACTAAGTGTTAGGAGAAAGAATAGAGCTGGCCTGGTGGTTCCATTTATTTAATTGCTCAATCAGGATATAATGATTGTTTGTATCCTTCCTTCCGCTCAACTTGAAGCATATTTTATAATATGTTTCAAAAAATGTTAATGGGGTTGACTTTAGTCTTAATAGTAAATATATCTGGGTAAGTAAAATCTCTAAAATAACGTGCACTGCTTAAACATGCAAAATATATAGTTGCAATAGAATTATGTCATGATTTGATATATATGATCGATGGACAGTATCTCTTTAAGATTATTGAAAATTAATTTGCATTACATGCATCACCATTTCCTCCTTGTATTTCTTCAGTTTAGAAATAATAAATTAATTAATTAAGAACTCCCTCAAAACCAAAAGGAGGGATATGATATATTAACAAATTTAAATTAATTTAAATTAAAAAAAAAAAATTAGGTGTGTGCAGGCGCAGCGCGGTAGTAGTAGTGGTGATGAAAATGCACATAGAAACGTAATTGAAGAGGAAAAGAAAAATAAAATGAATAAGAGAGTTCAAATGAAATAATAGCAAGGGGAAGCAAGCAAAGGGGTAGGAGCAGTGCAGTCAGAATTTAACTACTACGAACAGAAATGATATGAAGCGCTGAAGCTGAATCAATCAATAATAAAAGTAATAATCTTGATCTGTCCAGCAACTACAAGTAGACAATGCACATAGATCAGTCAGCCACAGGGGTAAGTGCGGGCGCCGCAATGCTCAGGAACATGCTTGTTGGAGTTTTGACGGGGGAGGCAGCTCGGATCCGAATAAGGGATGGTTCGCCCGCAATTGAAAGCTGGTCCATCCCGGTTCCCAGTATTCCCAGAGTAGGGATCTGCTGTGTTACCAAGCATTCGGCTGCTGCTTCTGTCCACTGGCATTATTGATAACAACTCCAAGTTGTAGTTGTTATTTTCCTCCATACAATAATTACCCTGTTGCTGCTCTAGGATCATGGACCCATTATTATTATTATTATTGTTATTAATGCAGCCGGAAGAAGTACTGGTTGAACTAGAAGAAGCAGCAGCAGCTATAGTAGCACTAGTTGTGCTGAAGAAGAAGAATATTATCGACACTAGCAGGGATAATTGACATGGTTCAATCCTGAACCTGAGGCTGCTCCTGCTCACTCCCATTTTTTTCACTTTGTTTCTCATCACTTTTCTCACTCAATAACAATAATAACACCTCTGGCTCTGAGCCCCCTCTCTCTCTCTTAAATATGCGCGTGTGTCGGTGTATTTCAAGGTGCAGCGGCAGGAATGAAGATATTTATGTGATAGGCCACTTCACCTTCACTCATAGCTAAAGATTTAAATGACTTGGTCGTGGTTTGCCGTGACTAGTATCATCTATAAGATACAACACGACACAAAAAAGCAATACATCATCACGTGGTTACTTTCCTACCATTCATTCATTCACAGTTCCGATATTCTTACAACATTTGAGTACAACAGTTAGCACAAAGCGGTGAGTTTTGAGGCAAGTATAAAAAAGTCTCAGTAAATTCTCAATTGCAACACATGCTCTCTCATTCTCTCCCTCACGCTCTTCCTCGCCAATCCACTAATCTCACTACGATCCGTTCTTCCTTGCCATTCTCACTGTCGGCTCCCTCTCTCTCTCTCTCTCCCCCCCATCGATTGCATCTCTCACGGCACCTCATTCTCTCGGCTGTCTCAAAGAGAAAGACCAGATGCTAATGATGTCATCTCTAGTTCAGAAAAACATATCCCAAAAAGGATTACATCAAGTTCTATTATGGGCCATACCAGAGGCGAAGGGAAATGAAATCCAATCCATAATATCCCAAACAACAAAACCTAAGAAATAAACTAACAAATAAGTAACATTGACAGCCCAGAAAGAAGTTTCCTTTCAAAAGTCGACACAAGCCAACAATCGCATAAAAGAATTTTGCCTCAATTATTTCGACATCTAACATCCCCAAACACAACCTATTGCTCTATTGGTATACACTAGTTACTAGAGTGGATGGGGATTGCTATTTACTCTATTATGCATCCGTAGATCTTGGATTTGGAGGGGGGAGAGCGAGAGTAACCCACGGCTGTTGCCTGTTGGATTTGGCGGGGGAAGAGAGAGAGCCGTGTGTTGTGAGGAAGAACGTGAGGGAGAGAGGGTGTGCTGCAGTTGAGAGCGTGTGTGTTGCAATTGTCGATTTACTGTGACCTTTTAAACGCACCGTTCGGTGCTGTGTTGTGCTTAATGTTGTGAGAGTGTCATTTTCCATTCAATTATCATATTAACTCACAACTAAATTGTTTGTTTGCTGCAATACGATATATGTACGCTTGGGCATCTATATAATCTCTCCCCTGCTGTTTATTGAGAATATGAAAGACCTAATGCTTATCACAAGAAATGCATCCACGGCAGTATAAATTTATGATATAACAATTCTGCTGTCAAAATTTCAATTTTTCTTTTTTTAAATCACGAGTATGATTCTTCTTCGGCATCAGCCCCTTCCCCCCGCAAACCCCACCATATTACAAATGTCTGGCCTTTCACCATCTCTTCTAGTCTAAAGATAACAGAGGACCGGGCCTCCTTTCGGACAATGTGGTGACAAAATAATTTTTTTTAAAAAAACAACTCATCTTAGCTAGCGAATCATTAACCCCTGCACTGCCTGTGAGTGTGAGCCATCTTCAGTTATCTTGTTAGTAGCTTGAATGGTGCTGATTACATTTGCAACATTAGCCTGGCAACAAGTTCAAAAACTTAATTAAGAAAATGAGAAAACACAACATACTAGTTTACATATGTATACATAATAGTGGCAAAAATTGCCGCACTGATAATGGGATGGACAGAATTCTTACCTTCCAAGTTGAGAGCTTTGTTCTAAGAGTTTGCCACTGATGTTGCCCAAATACACGCTCAGTGCAACATCTGCATATCAAAACAACAATAGTCATTATCCTAATTCATGCAGCAAGTACTGCAATAACAACTTATTCAGAGAGAACAAAAGGATGAGGGGAGGCGGGGGAGCTCTGCAGTATTTGATGAGTATATCATATATATACGCGCGCACGAGAAAGAGAGAGAGAGAGAGAGAGAGGAGGGGACAACTAACAGCTCAGTTTACCTCACAATTACAACTTGGTTCATCTGGTCCATTTTGCAGTCCATTAACTTGGCAGTTCTTGCCTTAACAACCCATTTTTCCACCTCATCATTATTGATCTGCTAAGGAACTTGTAGAACATTAACAACAAATAAACCATCCCATAGATCCAGAAGAAGAAAGGGAGAAAGTATACCTGAAGTGTATCCTTGATTAGGGCATATGGAATTTGGCCAGATTCATTAGAGCCAAGATCCACCAATGACATCAACCTCATCTTCGCTATGCAGTCTTCATGAACTAGGGCTACACCATTGCAAGAAAAAGAATTAAAGATCATTGAAATCTGAAGACAGATTAGCCAATGAAACAGCCGATAAAAGGGAAAGGACACAGTTCAAGAAAGCATTACCATAGCTTTTCAGTAAACCAGAATTCCCTGCTTGAAATTCCAAGTATCCATCCAGCCTCTGAGTTAGGAAGATCTTCAGAAGCTGATATACCGACGCATATTTAGTGTCCTTTTCCAATTGACCTATAGCAGGCATATCTAATAGATCACACTGCAAGAACAAAAAACAAATTAATGTTAAGAGCAAGGAATTTTCTGAGCTAAACATAGCAAACAAAAATTGACAACATTGCATATGTAACTACATTTTAAAAAATATATACAATAATAGAAAATAGAGAAATTCGAAGAATAACAACCAAAAAAAAGGGAATATCCATTATCCAGAACACAAAGAAATAGAAGAACGAATTGGATTCCAACTACATTAAAGTCAGTAGATATCATTGAATTCACTTAGATCTTTAGATACCTGAAACATGTCAGGTGACTTCACAAATTCAATAATCGTGCGCGCAGCTTCCTCCTTGGCTTCATCCATGGTATGAGCATCATCACCAGAGAAAGTTGCCAAATACTTAGTCAGGAATTTGAAAGAATCCTTGGATGAGCTGAAATAACAAAAGAATTCGTGCCAGAATTATAATTCAAAACTCAACAATATAACCAAATAAACACATAAAGACAAAAGCAAGTTCAATTTAAAAAGAGATTAACCTCTCTGTTTATACCTTCTACTTTCTTTGAGAACATTAGCAATGCCAAGAAAAAGTGCTCTTTTATCCTTGATATCAATATTCCACTCCTTCAAGAAGCTATCTATCTTTTTGAAAGAAGGTATTATATGTTCAGTCACTTTTCCATTAACTGCCAAATTAAGGGCTTTCATGTATACAAAGAACCGGCTGTAGGGATTCTCTAGCAAATTATAGAGATTGAACAAGCTGTTGAAAAGAAATGGAAAAACATTAAACAAAGCTTTCAAAGTTTTACAAGTTCAAATTGCAATTATCACACCACATTACATCTTCAAGCGCATTGCAGGCTTGTCATTTGGCTGTTGAATGATTTTCCCAGATATAAGTTTTGTCATCTCATGCACTTCATCAAGGCTTTCAGGCTTTGTGACAAGATTGCAGATAACGGTGAAGATACACTCAAGATCTGGGAGAAAGCAACAGGAAATACGTATTTACATAAAATAAGACAACGGCACAGACTTATAAAAAGAAATAAGAATAATAGGTTTCACAACTGAGAAGGGAATCATACGAAGTCCAAATTGGCCATTTCTACTTGTGACATCACTATATTATATCAAGATAGATTTTAACAGTGAAAGGTTTCTATGACTACAAATGATAGCTAATGAACCCAACCAGATATAAATAGGACGATTCAATTTAAACTACCCTGCAAATCGTATGAAGAATTCAACAACGGGATTGTAATAGCATAAAAAACCACAAGCTACTGCACATCCATATAACGCAAAGTTTGTTTACCAAAGATAATAGGCCGTAAACAACAGTTAAGTATTAGATAAATGTAGTTTAGGAAGACACAACATCCTGGCAACACCAGCTCTATATAGACTCACAATTGCAAGGGATGTATTTAACACAGAAAAACAAAACAGTACCTTTATCAGACACTTTTGAGAACATCAAGTCTGCCGAAGTGAGCATCAGAGAAGCCAAATCCATCCATCTCCCCATGACCATGCTTTCTTGTGCTTCCAAACAAAGCCTATTAACTTGTTCTTCTGCAGCCTGAGATACCACAAACACAGGATACGCTCAACAAAATCCAAAGTAAACCACGCAGAAAATTCTGCACAAATATCAGACTATCCTTATTCCCGTTTATAATGAAAGATTAGTGTCTTATATCAGTTCACCAACATGCACATTATCTGAAAATAAACCCAAAATTTAACCACACGGCTGGTTCTACAAGCTCAAATTTCTCCAAAACTCTGTCTCTGTCCACATTTTTGTTTCAAACCGATGAAAGTTTTATGTTAATGACAAAATTGCTCTACTCGTTCACGTACCATGTCATGACAGAACATTAGAAAGGGAAACTTAAAACAATCATTGCATAAACCCAAAAAAAAAAAAGAAAAGAAACTCAATCAAGTCAATCAACCGACGCAGTGTCCAATACCCAGTTACAGATTCAATATAACATCTCCAATTTCAAGTTCCCAGATCTCTAATAAGCAGTAAAACATACACAGCCACCAATTACCAACCCCTCAAAAACGGGGAAAAAACTATTCTTTAAGCTATTCTGCTAAAACGAAGAATTAGAAAACTAGAGGAAGACGTGTAAAAGATTGAGGACGTGGGAATGTAAGGATTAAAGTATACCTCAGGACCAGCATCGGCCCAGGCGAGCTCGGATGTGAAGCGGACGACAGCAAGAGCGGGATCTTCTTCGGAGGTGGGAACAACTGTTGTCATTGCGAGTTTTTTGTTGCTGCTCTCTGAAAGTCGAATTTGGATCGACGGCGTTTCTGCTGCTGGCAGCCGAGCAGAGATATTAACAGCTTAAATAAGTATCACTGAAAAACCCTAATTGCGTTCTTTTTTTTTTTTTCCCAGTTCTAGGAGGCGAATGAGTTTCGTGTCGGTGTCGTTTTATCCAACGTTATATAGACCTAATATACTGTCTATAAATTTCTCCTTTTTTATCTTTTTCTTTTATTCTTACGTCAATACATCTTATGATCTTAAGACGTGCGGGATTCTCTAAGTATCCGAGAGCGCTTGAGACATACTTGCTCGGAATATTATGATGGTTAAAGAATAATTATTAAGCTAACAATATAAAGTTAGGACAAACCTTAATTTTTAAGTTATAATTTTTTAGTATAATTGTCAAAAAAAATATATTTGAGTATAAGTTAATAGGGCTAAGAATATTTTTAAGAGAAATTGTTTCTCAGTTCGGACAATCCTTAATTTTTAAGCTATAACTTTTGAGTGTAAGTCACCGGGGCTAAGAATATTAAGACAAATTGTTTCTCTCTAATCATCTCAAATATATCAAGCAAGTAGTCACTATCAGTTTCTAATAATAACTCAGAACTACTTTAAATATTAGTTTTATATCAATTATCCATTTTTCTATTCACTACATTAACTACCATCAAATAAGTTAAGATAAAAGATTATTTTACCCGTAAACTTTGAAAAACATTATTTTACCTTCTTCAACGAATTTGGGTTTAAAATAATCTCTTATATTAGATTTTTTAATCACCGTTCATGTGGTTAACAAAAAAAAGGATTGGTTGATATAAAATAAAAACTTTGAGGTGGTTTTAAAATTTTATTAAAAACTCGTAATAATTACTTGTACTTTCAATATTTCTTGAGGTAGTTGCAAAATAATTTCCCTATTTTTAATAAATAAAAAGTTATAAGTTGTTTTTGGAGATATATATAAACAATAATAATCTTAAATATTAAAGTAGCATTTTTTTTTCAAAAATTTGATTCGGTCTAAAAATTTATGAAGCTTGAATGGATTTAAATAAAAATATCTGAATGACATGTTTATTTTTTTAAAAATATTCAAGTATAAGTGACATCCTATTTATTTTTATAAATAAAAAAGTATTTTAAACATGATTATTTAATAGTTATGTTCTTATAAATCAAAACAAAAAGTGATTAGGTTTTATAGAGTATTTTTAGAATATAATATTTATTTCTCATTCAGAGCTTTTTCCAATTCAAATAAAAGTCACAAAATTTTACTTTTTTTATTTAAATATAAATGTTTGATTGTTTTTGTGGAGTTAAAAAGGAAAGGTGATGTTTTTGCATTTACTGTTTACTTGCATATTTAATAAGGGGAGTGGAAATCGCACTCCATGTGTGTCACTCATTTTTTGAATGAGGAATGGGATTTCCACTCCCATAAGGTAGTGTTTATTTTCTGGAGTGAGAGTGTGGAGTGTAGATTTCTCCCACTCCAGTGTTTACTTACCTTAAAAAAAAAAGAGTGGGAGTGAGAATCCATTGGTCCCACCCAATTTTAGAGTGGGGAATGGGATTCCCACTCCCATGGAGGGAGGTTGGAGTGGGAATCCACTCCCCCCTCTTCCCATTTTATCCTTATAAAAATAAATAAACAAATAATATTTAATAAAATAAATAATATCATATTTAATAAAATAAATAATATCATATTAATTAAAAATAATAATTATATCATATTTATTTTATTAAATTTAATAAAATAAAAATAAATAAATATTATATTTAAATTAATAATATTAAACATNGTGTTGCTATTATTAATAATTTTTATTCACATAATTTAAATTAAAATTAATAAAAAATTATGATTTACATAATTAAGAATATTAGTAATTATTATTAATTTATAAATATAATAAAATATTTATTTTATTTTCCAAATATATTTTTTATTAATTTTTTAATGTTGTACATAATGATAAAATTCTAATTTAAAACAATTTACTCCAAATCCAAGACAAAGTAAACAAATAATTAGGATTCTGATTGACAGTCCATACTTTCATTTAGTCTAAGTAAACACCATATTCTCACGCCCAATCCACACTCCTAATCTAAGGATTCCCACTCTAATCCAAAAAGTAAACGCAGCATAAGAGGAGTGAGAGTGGGAATCATCACCCTCATCTACCTTTTTTTATCTTTCTTTTATTAAATTATTATTATTATATTATTAAATAAAATAATAATACATTTATTTAAAATAATAATATTAAAATTATTGAAATATAATGTTATTATCTTTTGTTGAAAATAATAATTTACACTAATTATGAGTTAAAATTACTTAAAAATAGTAGTATTAAATTCATAGAGAATTAATAATATTACTTATTTAATATTAATAATTAGTAACAATAAATAGTTTATTATTAAAAAAATATTAATTTTGTACTATACTATAATAATGTTTCATTTATATTGCTCCTATCAATCATTTTTAATTTACATAATTAAAATTAATAAAAATTTTGATTTACGTAATTAAGAATATTAATAATTATTATTAACTTATATAATTAAAATTAATAATAAATAAATAGTTTATTTTACAATTATATTTTTTTACTTTGTAATTAAAAACTACGATTATTTAAATAAGGATAAAATTGTAATTTGAATCAATTCACTCCCAATGCAAGACAAAATAAATACATAAACGGGATTATGATTTCTATTACATACTCCCATTTTAGTATAAGTAAACAATCTACTCTCAATCTCACTTCATACTCCTAATCTTAGCATTCTAACTACTCAAGATTTCCGCTCTAATCTAAAAAGTAAACATTACATTGGTGGCTTAGTTATCACTGCAAAAGATCTAATTGCTTAGGTCCCGTTTGAGATTACTTTTGGGAAGTTTAAAAGTGATTTTGAAAATTTAAAAGCTAATTTTAGTGTTTGAAAAAAGAAAATCAAAATCACTTTTGTCAAAATCAGTCATTACTACAGTTGATTTTTAAAAGTAAGGAAGGAGTAACTTTTAGATTTTGATTTTGAGAATCAATTTTATCATTTAATACAATTCCATAAATATCCTTAAAATTATTACCTAAACCCAAAATTATCTTTATTCAAATTGGAAACAAAATCAATGTTTTAATAAATTTTTATTATAATTCATCAATATAAATTTATTAATATCAATTTAGATCACTTTATTATAAATTTAATTATCGATTGTTTTAAGATTAAAAAATAAAAAATAAATCCATATATTATAAATTTTGTTTTAGTAAAAATTATTATAATGCACAATTAAAAATATTATATGTACATGATTTTATATGTATAAGTAAATTTTATCATATATTATGTACATTTTAGTCATTTGTTTTCTCTCAGCAGTTTAACAATAAAATTTATCAAATGTCCATAACTGCTTTTAAAACTTATAGTAGTTCTGAAAATAAATTTTACCAAATATTTAATTGATTTTTCTTCACAGTTGAATAGTTCTTCAGCACAGCTAACAACAATTATTTTAAAAGTTACAACATTCTCAAACTGACCCTTAAAAGAAATTATCAATGATCCTAACATATGTATGTAGTAGTAGCATTATTAATGATTCATTGAATAAGTTTACAATAAGAGAACATGTTGTTGCATTTACTAATTAATGAAATGAAATCCATGGCGAATGGTTCTTATAATATATGCAAATATATTATTAATTTATTATATATACGGATCATCAATTGCCACTTCCACCAAAGAGGTAACCCAGGGAAGATCCACCGCCTGGGGCAGCATGAACTTTGGTTGATGGCCGATTCTGCATCGACATAAGTACAGAGAATGAATAAAGTATGATAAATAAATAGTGCAAAGGACACATGATCATTTGGCGTATATATATCTGCAGGGAGAGAGTAATTAATATGACGGGTGGGTACTGAATTTGAATTTTTGCATTATGGCAGAGATTTTGAAAGATAATTAGCTATGAAGGATAATGTTTACTGCGTACGCACCGTGATAAAGTTGCCACAGTTCTGGCCATCTGCCCGATAGTAGTTGTTTGTACGATTTCCTGGAATGCCTGCTGGAATCTGCAGCTTATCAACTGTGGCTGTGGATGCGGGCTTCTGATGATGACAATCAGAAGGAGAAGAAGAAACAATATTAGGGGCAGAAGCTTGCAATTTTTGGCTCTGTTGAGCACTGATAGATGTGCTAGTACTACTAGTCTGTGTGTCTCCACTCCCACCTCCAAATAGGTATCCCAAAGAACTCTGTCCACCACCGGTGCTCACTCCACGTCGACCCATTCTCGATCTTATTTTGATTTCTGGCTACCTATATATATATATATATACTATCCCTCTAATTAAATATGCTCTGCGCTCCACTGCACTACCGCATGCACATAATATAATATATATATATATTATGCATAGATAATGAAACAATTGAATGCCTTCACATATACTGACATTGGAAAATTCATGCAGCTAATTAGTTAATTAGATTTTAATTGGTTCTAGCTCAGACACGCATGAACCTGCAGGATTAATGCCAATTCTGAAGGCCGGCCGAGTCACACAAAGATTTTGCTTCCATGGATGAACAAATTGAAATGGCCGATGATCTAATTATATATTTAGCCAGATAAAATAAGATGACAACAATTAATGCATGCATGCATGCATGCCTACCTCATTGATTTGTTATATATATATATATATATATTCACACACACACACACACCCGCTGGTTCAAAAAAAATAACAACTGATCTTTTTTCTTTTCTTTTCTTTTAAATTTAAAAACTGCATCACTGTACCTAATTAATTACAATGCAAAAGAATCAAAACAATAATCGTAACCACTACTCCGTGACAATGTTTTCTATATACATATTTATTTACCCTCGTAATTAATTAATTATATACAAGAAATATCTACATATATAAAGTTTCAAATGTATCCATCTAGCTTCTTCCTCAACAAGAACAAATTCACAACGGTTACGTACAGGATTAATGCAGAAGGTAATTCATTAAAATTAATCTATTATTGTAAACTCTTCTATATGCATGCATAAAACAAAACAAGAAAATATTCTCTCAGGCAAATTAGCGAAAATAAGCATTAATTCGACATGAAATTAATCTGAACCAAATTAATGAAAAATGCACGTTGTAAAATTTCCTTGAATGGGGTTGCTTACCTTTTATTTGATGAGCCTAATTAAATTTGGAGCAAAGTCTTAAAAAGAAAATGACCAATTGTACATGTTGTGCTTATTGTGAAAAAGCAAATAAAGGCATAATGATGTTAATGCATGTTGGAGGAATACGAGGAAAAGAAAGAAAGCGGAATTAGTTTGTTTGAGATTGAAATTTGACGCAGTCAATGTCTGAGCCTTGGTTGGGAGTTAGCGGTCGGCAGTTGATGTCACGTGTTGTTTTGTTGGGGACGTTTGTGATCATCCTTCATCCATCTGTTGCACCAGCCGCCCAGGCCCAGGTCAAAAATATTCTACATTCATACTATACAGATCATAATTATAGGAACTAATATATAAATAAAAAGATTGGATAGTTATTGTGTATTTATTAATTAGTAATTAGAATAGGTTGAAATTAAAATGAATAAAACTTGAAATCAGAATAAATTATTTTTCGAATTAAAATTAGAATAAAGATATTCCTATTAATGTTTATTTTAGAATTAGAATAAAGTATTATAATAATAGTAATAATATTAAACGATATGAACCGTTCGCTTACTGTCTCTCTTTATAGCTTTCAAGTCAACAAAATGAGATAAGATAATAATAACGCATGCATTACGAAATTAAATGTGAAGTAGTGATAGATGATAATGCCATTTGCTTTTTTATATATTTTTTTATTACATGAGACTATTGCTCATATTACAATTTAAATGTGAAGTAGTGATAGATGATAATGCCATTTGCTTTTTTATATATATTTTTTATTACATGAGACTATTGCTCATATTACACGAGAATATAACTGATATTTACAAATCAGACTATGACTAAAACCAACTTACATCAATGCTAATGGAGCGCTGCGCTGTCCAGATTTTAACCCTCTCAAATATTCGAGGGATGTCTACTCCTCACTCTTGAGTAAGAAAGAAGACTGTCTTCACTCAAATTTAATTGAGAAAGAAAATACCCCTACAATGCATTATTTGTTTTAACCCTCTCAAATATTCGAGGGATGTCTACTCCTCACTCTTGAGTAAAAAAGAAGACTGTCTTCACTCAAATTTAATTGAGAAAGAAAATACCCCTACAATGCATTGTTTCACTTTTTGAGAGCAGAGAGTGAGGAAATTAACTGTTTTGCTTGTGTTAGTGGGGAAGATGTTGAACTACTTGCAAAGCAACAAGAAGACTGTAAGCTTTATGCTTGTGTTAGGATTTATGTAAACGTCCGACTGTAAGAACCTCCACACCTACATTCTTTAATTTGCTTCTACACACCAAAGGAGCTCAAAAGCCAAGCATAACATTAAATTCATTTTGAACTGGGGGTTTAGTTTTGAGCTTAGCTAGATTAAGTCTTAGTTTCTATATAGCCGAAAACCTGATCTTGAACTAAATAGAGAGTAATATTGATAAATCCTACTAATACAAAAGCATCACAGAATTCCCTTGTTTTTCTGCTGAAAAAAGTAAACTGCCGGTCACAAGAAATAAATAAATTGTAAAATAATAACAAGCTAGTTTACATCCTGCAAGTGAATTAATGTCTCAATCAATGTTATTTCCTTGACATGCTACTTCTGATGCATTCTAGAATTTCTCGTGAATTACTGCATTCAATTAACAATTATTTGTGATTGTCTCGTGTGATGCAATAAATATGTTGTAGTGAAACAATAGACAGCAACAGCATACTGCATACACATTCCTAGCTCTAGGAAGTAATACCTCACATGCTTTAAATTTCACTATCACTAGCATGAAACATCTCCTGCCGGGAAAGAAAGTAACCAGACAAAAAGGTGTATAAACACATTTCATATACTGATAAAAAGGAAAAAATAATCTACATTTTTTCTCCAGAATGATGTGCATGGTCATGTCAATCCTGTGGTCAATGGAGCTTTAGGGATCACGTTCTAAAACCATCTAGCCGGCACTCTTTCAACTTGAAGGGAGCTTTGAGATCTCTACTAATAACTTGTGCAGCGCTTGAGGCTTTGAGAAAAAAGGAGAGTGATCAGCACCTTTCAGACGGAATACCTTTTCCGGGGGACTCGAGTTTATCATGCTCTGCTGAAGTGCAATAGGAATTGCATTATCTTCTGGCGTTTCTATATAGAATCGCCTCACAGATCCATATTTCATGTCAGATAGAGATAGCTTCTCCAAAACTGGAGCAAAGGGGATGTGTCTCATTGAAACAGAAGCTAATGCGATATCCTGGACCATATATGCAAAGTATAGTAAAGGAATTAGCAACAGTAAGAAATAAAGAAAACCCAAAGAAACACAAACAGCTACAAATACACACATTGCGAGTAAAGAGAAAGGGAGCACATAGATCAAACAAAAGGAGTACTTCAAAAACTTATATAGGAATGCCTTCTAAGGCTGACAACAGAAGAATGTTCATGATTCATTAAAATTCTACAAATGACCAGCCAATGGCATCACAAACTATTTCAATTGTGATACCTTTTGCATTGATGTCAACCAAACAGCATTATCCACAAGCTAGAAGCCCTACTTCTCATGAGCCAAATCCATTAGAAATCAACATACAAAATTCCCCAGCCATGCAACTGTCTGAATAACTACACAAACCGAGTCTTGTATACAGCTAGATTTACGTGTTTCCATGAGTCATTTAAAGTGAGTTTTAATAATACTTTCTGATTGTCCAGATGACTCAGAGTAGTTAGAGATCCAGATATCCACATGCTTACCCTTGATTGATAGTGTGTTAAAAAGAAAAAACAAAAAAAAAAACAAAAGCGAAGTGTTGGTTTCCAACTCTTATCAGTCGTCTCAAACCAAAAAAGGAAAAACATCTAGCAAATCACATTTTCAACAAAGTAAAACTCTTGATGATTGCTTTGGAGTAAAAGCCATCTTTTTGCTAGTGAGAAAGAGAGTAAGATAATCATATATATGCACTTCAGAGCGAGATTTTAGCAATTTCTTCTAATGTTACAAGTTCAAACATACCTTTGCAGGACTTTGGTTGAACAACAACTCTTTCAACAATGACTTGTCAAGATCAATAGCAGTTGGGGGCTTATTATTTCCATTTGCATACAAAAATATCTGAGCCTGTCGCATCAAATCAGTTGAGCCTGTCTGCAAGGATTTTAGCATTAATCTCAAGAACTATAGAAATCATAAAATACAACTTTTTGAAAATGTAAAGGTTTGATTGTGGTGAAAAGTTAAAAATGATTTAGGGATTTCCTTTTCTTATAATTTTTTTACTGTTGAAGTTTAAAACAATGCAAACACACACACACATAATTCCAGAGGGGGACAATAGATACTCTAGCATGTTCAGAGGACATGAGTTGAGAAAAATGCTGGTGCAAATTAAAGATGAAATGAACACGTACATACCTAGAAAAGGATTCCTAAATCTTGGCATCATGTTATTGCATTTCACGAATAAGAAACATTGAAACATGTAAAACTATAGCAATACAAGCATCCATGTAGTTGTACATGACGGAGTGGAGGACAAACCTGCTGAGAGAACATATCAAGAAGATTTTGTTCGTTAGTCAACATTGCTGCTGCAATAAAAACAGCCTTAGAGATTTTAAAAGGAAATAACTCCATAGCATATGATATACACGCTCCACCAAAATCATGTCCAACCAAAATCACCTGCATAATTTCCAGAAACAGAAACAAAGGAAGAAAAGAATTAACGTTTTATAGAAAAATATGTTTGCTAGCTCATTTACAATTTAGATTTTTTTTTAAATAAGAAATTTACAATTTAGATTTAAATGGCAATAGTTTAACATAGAAATCCAGTGGAATATGGTTGAAAAAGCAAGTGATTTCAAGCTAAGGTAACAATCACCAATCTTCATTTTCCACACGAAAAAAAATTACAAGTGTGCCTTTATAAGTTTATATCCTTTTTGATACCCTTTTGATATAAAAATATAAGAACACATATTAGAATTTCCAATAAATCAGTCAAATTCAATCTATATACCAGTATTTTAGAGCAGCAAGGATGACAATGAGATTAAAAGGCTTAATTAGATCTCCAGTCTTCTAGAAGAATATATCCCCATTATTCATAATCAAAACAAGCTGAAAAAGAAGCAAATATACGAGAAAGAGAAGAATAGAGAGATATAAACAAGGAACCTTCTCTGCATCAGGGAGTTTTTCAAGAAAATCAGTAAGTGGCTTCACATATTGCGACAGGCTGGTAATGCCATTCGTATCAAATGAGTGAATCCCTGCACCAGTCAAGTCAATGGCAGTAACTTTAAAGCCACCTTCTTCTAAAAGTGCTATAGTTTTATACCAACACCAAGCACCAAAGCCACCTCCATGGACAAGGACAAAATGGTTGGTTTCTAGATCAGGGAGCTTCTCATCCTGTCAAGGACAAAAACAGTTAGGAAGCAAACAGAATTCAGCTACATACAAGAGCAACTCTAAATGATGAAGTGGGCAATTTATGATTCTTGAGCCAATATGTATGGTCTCCACAAACCATCAATTCACAAGGTTTTATTCAATTTCCATCACAGATCAGGAGGTTAAGGAACAAATGCTTTTATTTCCTCCCCCACAGGCCCGCCCCTTAATAAGACAGTCAAGGACCCACACATTGTTACCAAAATTGTTCCTCTGGCATCAGTAGCCACCAGCGAAATAGTTGAGCTACATGATCTCATCAGCTACAACATATAAAAAGCAGTATGGGACCAAAATTTCAAATACTAAAATTGGCCAATTTACTTACTATTAATTCCATACAAGAAAGCATTCAGCAACAGAAACAAAAGATTCCAAGACCAATTTTCTCTGTTAGCAACAAACACTTTAACCACAGAGAAGTCAATAAAGAACAAAACATCAGAAATTACTAGTCTTTTAGCACTCTCTAAGCAATAAAATATAAGGCAGGTATTAAAGAAGTAAAAAGTTAAAAAAAAAAAAAAAATCAATGAATACTCTCGAAATCCGAAACATGAAACTTAACTTCCTCATACCATGGTCAACCTAATCAAATACATATGCATATGCAACAAAACACAAGGCAAAAAATCAATCACACATTTATGAAAATCAATTAACCAGAAAGGGAGAAATGAAAGACAAACCCGGTTGAGGTTAAGAAGCTGGTGAGGCTGCAAAAGGGGGTCAGTGAGGGAGCGGGCACGGGAACTGGAGCTGCGGGGGAGCTGGGTCTTTTTGGAGCTGGAACCGTTTGGATATCTCAAAGAAGCAGAGCGATCAAAGGGCAATCCCAATCCATTCTGCTGTTGCTGGTGCTGACGAAACAAGATAGCAGCAGCCAAAGCCTGCTCTTGGATCAAAGCATCATCAAAATTCTGTTTCTCCTTGCGTGAACCCGATCGGATCCTACTCCACCTGTTGCTGGAGTTAGCCACAGTAGCAGGGCCACCCGGGTTCGTCAACCTCTTTGCAGGTCGCTGGCTCTGTTTTCCCTTCACAGGAGGAGTTTTGGGTACCAAACATGTGCAAAAATTTCCCATTTTCGCTGGTGCATGTCAAGAGATAAATAAAGATATACACATGTATATGCAAATTGATTACAATTATAATTAATACTACTACGCCACTTCGTTTAAATGTATTTGCAGAGAGAAAGAGAGAGGAAAGTCAGGTGAAATTCAGGGGATGTGAATGTGATGGCCCGGAACTGCTTCAAGTGGAAATGTAAATGCGAGAGGAGGCAGTCAGAGTCGCATAGCTTCCCTTTTATGATAAATTATTAATGGAAAAAGCCCCTGGCAACTGGCCGCCTGCCAACCACCTTAAAAGGCGAACGTGCTGCACTCCTTTTCAAATCTGGGGGCATTTTGGTATTTTGCAGTGAGTTTTATGGTGAGTTTCCGTGAGATTGTCTGTCTCATTTCTGTATAATTTCCCAAATATTTTTTTTAAAGTTACAGGGAGTAACATTGTTTGGCGTACTCAGATGTCCCTGGGCGCCGACGCTCATCAGAGAAATCCTTTTATTTTGTTCATTTATGGTAGTGGAAACTGGAAAAGAATAAATTTATTTCGAATCAAATATAAGAAATTAATAATAATAGTCATATATTATTAATTTATGATTTTGGTCAAACTCAAACAAATACACTAGTAAACGAAGACAGGGATATGGAACGAACATTGAAAGAATTTGGCAGGTTTCATTTTCGTCTGCGTTAATCGCTACGTTACGTAATCCATATATAGTACTTGTTCCTGTTTCATTAGGGAATTCTCTAATAACTGCTTGACCTTTGCACACACAAAATGGCGTATCGAATCAGTCCAAGGAAATTAATCATAACATATAACAATGTTAATAAGTTTGTTCATTTTAAATGATTGATTTCTATACTAATATGTTTGGGGGGAATTATGGAAGCAAATATGAACCAATGACATGATGATTGATACGTGATAATTCAACTTAACATTTAGTCTACATTTCTTTCAAAACCATAGAAAATAATAAACGTATCTACTTCCTTAGTCCTTATACAGATATGATAGGTAGAGAGCAGGAAATATCATGATACAACATTTTATTAAGCTTCAAACTCAAATCATTGACCTAAATTTAAAAAAAAAAAAAAAAAGGTTTTCATTTGAATAAAATCACATATCAGCTGTTATTTTTCCAGTAACACTATGCAGTTGAAAATCAATCTAATTCTAATATGGCTTTAATGAAGGACGACAAATAAAGAGCGAATGTCAGTTAAACATTAATTACAGAATTTTGTCAAAGCGTGGAAAACCTTTTGGATATTAAGTAATAATTACGCTTCTAAGAGTAAATGATGAAAACGACACAAGGGTAGTCCAGGCCATAATACGAATAAGAAAATTGAAGGATGTACTTTCAATTGTTTGATGAGAACCTTTCAATTTGCATTATGTTGCACAAGAATAATATAATAAATCTCAATTGATAATCACTTTTTCTCGTAAGGGAGAATGAAGGAACAAAAGGGAAAGAAATGGTTCAATTTCTTGGTGGCTGTAGGTGTATAGAACAATATGATTACGACGTTGTTTGGGTTCCCAAATCCTTACGAGATCGATCCTACCGAAAGCCTGATTTTGGGGTCCAAAATTTGAGATGTTCTTTTAAATATTTATTGACTTTCTGGCCTCTCGTATTTCATGGTTACAAACTATCAACTTTCTTTCAAATTTAATGTATGCGTTAAGTTAAGAGGCCACTTCCCCAGCAATATTGTGCCCCGCCCCCAATTAATTAACTCATCACATCTCTCTCATCTTTCCAATATTGCTTTATATATCCACATGTCGAAAGATTTATGAACAGTTTCCTTTCCAAAACCCCAATAGTTATTTATTGGGTAAATATTTAAATAATTTTTATATTTTAACTTAACTGTTTGTTTAATTTTTATTTTATTTTTATTTTTAAATATATCTTAATATACTCTTGATGTTAAAAATGTCATGCTTCTACCTTTACCTTTCATCTCCTTTTATAATGATACCCCGCAACTGTATTTTGAGGATAGTAATAGAAAGAAAAAATTACTAATTTAAAATTAGTCTTACAAGTAATATAAAAAATTTTTTACTAAACTTTTAAATTTTTTTATATTACTTTTAAGATTAACTCGATAAATTATCTTTTATTAAATAATTATTACTAATATTGTTGCAAAGATATTAAACATAATTTTAAGTAATGATATTTATTGGTTAATTTGCTAGTAAATAACTATTGGTTAAAGTGTTAAACTACTAATTAATTTTAATAGATGAATTAGTTAGTATCAAGATTATTGTCGTAAAAGTATTATTATAAAGTTAAGAAAAAGTAAGAAATATTTAAAATATATAAACTAAATAGACACTCAAGTCATAATATATGGACTAAACAAATATTTACCCATTCGTTAATTGAGTTGTCAAGTAGGTGTAGGAGTTTCATGTATTGTTATTTTATTTAGTTCCTGATTTTAAGATTAGATTTCAACTTCAATACATTAAGAAAACAGACAAGTCGGGATAGATATTGGACTAGGCTTCAGATCCCAAAAAATATATTGGATCGTGTAATTATCATTATTTGTATTGGACAACTCTCTAATTTTATAGTAAAGAAAAAAAAACTAATGCATCCAAAACCCTCATCAACAATGAATTAATATATATATATATATATATAAAATGGATTAATAGGTCAAGAATAATGCTAGCATCGAAGATTAATTCTTTTTGAAAGTCCAATGGGCATTTGCATTTCCATGTGGGTTTCAATTAATTCTCATATTAATCAATTACAAATTATGAAGTTGTATATAACTAATTAGTTATATAATCAAATAGACGAGTGACACGTAATATTGGAATTCAAGTGGGGCTCAAATATTGGAATCCTGAACATTATTATTATCAACATAAATACATTTTATCAGTCACTATAAGAAGACCAATAAAGCCAGCTGAAACTTTGGACCGCTTATAGCAAATTCCACGACTTCGTCATGTCATGGCTCTCATGCATTTGCCCATATATAAATGCTTTATGCAAATGGGTTTCAACACTTTCTCGTCCCCCCCTTTTTCACTTGCATGAAATTAATAACTTTGGATCGTTGGTTGGTTGGTTGGTTTTGGTTAGTGTTGCTTTTTATCTATGGGAAATCATGCATGCATGCATGGTTGGGCTGTGGAATTTAATTTATTACTATCTTTTTAACGCTCAAGATGGATATATATAATTGATAGATGCTTCATCTAATTGGACGATTGGAGTCTTTCATTTCTTTTCCTTGTAACAAGAGTATACAAGACTCTTCTCAAGTAGACTCTTCTCACCTGAGAAGAGTAGAATGTTTTAATTAATTTTACTTTCAAAGACGATAAATATATCTCTCTAAACATCTAAATGAAAGCGCGCATCCACATATATATCCTAAACTAAGTAAGAGTTAGTGCCTGTTTGGTATGGCTTATTTAAGAGGTATAAGTGTTTATTTAATTGTATAAGTACTTTTTAAAATTTTTTATGGTGTTTGGTTATTTTTTTAGTAGAGTTTTTTTAAGCTTAAATAAGCCGATTTACCTCTACTAGCAAAAGCCCAAAATTTGAGCTTTTGGGAGTAGAGGTTATAGAACTTTTCTAAAAATATATAATATAAAAAAAAATTACACAGTTTAATGGTTCAAAAGTACTTTTTTTATTGACAACCAAACACCCAATGACTTTTTATCCAAAAGCTCTATTGGTATAAGCTCTAGTGCTATAAGCTCTACTGTTATAAGCTCTATTTAATAAGCTGTACCAAACGGAGCCTTAGTCTGGTAATATATAGTTTTTAGGTAAAATAAGGATCACCCCCTATTATTTGGACAAACTAAGTGAAATCTCCCTTATGTTTTAAAATAGTTTTAAACCCTACTCCTAATCTTGATGCTAGCCATAAAATTTTATTTTTTTTAGAAATTTTTTAAGCAAAATGACTTATATGTCCTTAATGATTATAATAACAAATTAAAAATTATGGAGAAAAACTACAAGTAGGAAAAATATCATAAATGCTCCTAAGAGGAAAAACTACAAGTAGAAAAAACTACAAATGCTCCTAATAGGAAAAATATCATAAATGACTTGCTATTGCTTGATAAGAAACAATTAACTAAGAAAATTTTTTATAATGCTGTGATTAAAATTATAACATCAATACCATCATAGACAAAAATTTTATTAATTACACATAAAATTAGTAAATAAAAGAGAAAATAAGTAAATTAATACAAGATTAGTAAGTTGATAAACACTTGTAAAGATAACAGAAACTTATAAATCAACATTAAATTTAAACTAAATGAAAAACAGTTTATTCATTTAATTTAATTAAAGAAAGTAAAAATCTCTCATCACTTGAAAAAAATTATTGAAAACAACTAGAAACAGTTTTGTTAAATTGTTTTAATCATTATATATATTCATCCTAGGACATTCATAAATATATTTTTTTTAAATTTTCTATCATAGTATTTGTTTACTACACCTGTTAATTAATCAAAATTAACTTTCTTGACCAAAATAGAATAAAAGGATTATCTTATATTGGAACTAATTTTTTTTTCAGTTTTATAAATATTTCATGTAATTTCAAATTCTGATTCATACTAATACTTAAAGATCATTTGGGTTTACTGTCAAAAAGATTTAGAAAGATGCAAAATCATTTTATCTTACAAACAACTATGAAACTATGAAATGAATAGTTTTTCAAAATTTAATTTTGAAAATAAGTTTTATCCTTAATGACATTTCACATATATCAACGCCTGTGTTTCATAAACCTAAAACTATTATTATTCAATTTAGAAACAAAATTAGAAAATATATAAGGTAATTATTATTATAATCAATATTTATTTTACATTTGTAAGTTTTTATTCTATTTATCAATAATACATCAATTAGCATGTTTATGTTAGTTTTACTAATTTTAGATTCCATTTACAAGTCTGATGTTTTATTTATGTAATTTATGTTTTATTTTACACTTGATGCTGATTTACAAGTTTTATATTATATTATGTTTGTAAGTTTTTATTTTATTTATCAATGATACACTAATTTACCACTCCTATGTTAATTTATTTATTTTACTTATCATTTAAAAACCTTATGTTCTATTTACATAATTT
This sequence comes from Citrus medica, assembly GCA_002013955.2. NCBI lineage: Eukaryota > Viridiplantae > Streptophyta > Magnoliopsida > Sapindales > Rutaceae > Citrus > Citrus medica. Next base: position 27,967 of record MKYO02031391.1, on the reverse strand, counting down.
ATGTTTTATTTTACACTTAATATTAATTTACAAGCTTTATCTTATATTTATAAGTTTTCATTTTGTTTACCATTGATATACCAATTTATTACTCTTATGTTAACATACTTGTTTTATCCTTTGTTTACAAGTCTTATATTTTATTTACATAACTTATGTTTTATTTTATACTTAATGTTGGTTTACAAATTTTATGTTATATTTGTAAATTTTTGTTTTGTTTATCAATAAAATATCAATTTATCATTCTTATTGTAATTTACTTATTTTACTTTCCATTTACAAGTATTATGTTTCATTTACCCAATTTTTGTTTTATTTTACGCTTATTGTTGATTTATAAGCTTTATGTTATATTTATAAGTTTTTGTTTTGTTTACTATTGATACACCAATTTATCACTCATGCATTAATTTAGTTGTTTTACCCTCTATTTACAAGCCTTATATTTTATTTATATTATTTATGTTTTGTTTTAATATTGATTTACAAGTTTTGTGTTACATCTATAAGTTTTTGTTTTGTTTTGTTTATTGATAATACATTAATTTACCCCTTTCATGTTGAATTTCTTGTTTTACCTTCCATTTATAAGTTTTATATTTCATTTACACAAATTTTATTTTATTTTACACTTAATATTGATTTATAAGTTTTGCGTCACATTTGTAAGTTTTATTTTTTATTTTTTTTGCCAATAATGCACCAATTTATCACTCCTACATTAAGTTGCCTCTTTTAACTTCCATTTACAAGTCTTACTCTGTTTACATAATTTATATTTTATTTGACATTTAATATTGATTTACAAGTTTTACGTCACATTTGTAAGTTTTTATTTTATTTGCCAATAATACACCAATTTACCACTCCTATATTAAATTACATGTTTTAAGTTCCATTTACAAGTCTTATATTATATTTCCATAATTTATGTTTTATTTTACACGTAACGTTATTTTATAAGTTTTATGTTAAATTTATATGTTTTATATTTCATTTACATTATCCATGTTTGATTACAATATTAGTGCGGCCATGATTTTAATCGCAGCATCATCAAATGACCCTTAGTTAAGATCGAACAAGTAAGCAAGCAATAATAACAATGATGGTAAACAACAAAACGTGTATGGTATGGTTTAGCCTATGCATATCCTACGAAACCAACGATTATGTGCTTAGAGTTTATCAAATTTGTTATATTTATTTAAATGAATACTTTATACAATTGTTAGGAGTAGTTATGACATTTCTCCTACTTGTAATTTCTCTTCATACTTGACATTTTGTTATTAAATTAATTTAATAATTAAGGGTATATAAGTAAGTTTTCTTTAAAAAAAATTCCCAAAATATTTAAAATTTATGGTTAATATCAAGACTAAGGTAAGAATAGTGAAATAATATATAAAATTAATACTATTATAACTAGGAAGACAAAGAAACCCAATTCGGACTAGCTCATTTCCATAGGCTTTGACTCGAACCTCCACATGAGGACTTGTAAAAAGACTTAAGGAAAAAAGCTCGGGCTTGGCCCAAAGCCCTCAAATTTTTTTTTTTGAAAAAGTAAATTTATAAATTAGAATAATAAGTTAAAATTTAAAAAATAATGAAAAATAAAAGAAGAAAGCTTAAATCCCTAAATCATATATCAATAATAAATTAAAAAAAACCTAAAATTATAATCACTAAACTCTATTTTAAGTATTAATTAATTAAAAGGGTACTTGAATTAGAGAATTTAGTATTAAAAAAATAAATATTTAAAATTTTTATTTATTTTGTTTTCTTTATTTATGATTTATTTTGAAATATTTATTTTCTTTAATTCATTATTAATTATTACAATTTGGTTATTATTAGCTCATTTCAATTTCACAATAATTAGAAAAAATTGGAAAAAAAAAAGTGAAAGCCCAAGTCCGGCCCTTATACTTCTCCTTTTTAAAGTTAAGGACCAAGCCCACATTTTATCATTCCTAATTTTACATACAGAGAGTTTGGATATATTTAAAAATATGAGGGGTGTTTCGCTTAATTTATCTAAATAATAGGGGTTATCCTCAGTTCTCTATAATTGTTGTTAGTTGTATTGTATAAATAATTAACTGTAAAGACATTCAATTAAATATTTTGTAAAATTTAGTTTTAAATGTGTTATGAGTTTTATAAACAGTTATATATATTTGATAAATTTTATTATTAAAATATCATAAAAATTTAAATAACAGAGATAGTCATAATATTAAATAAAATTTATTTACATATTTATAAACACACGTAACAACAAATTGAAATGTGCAGTGATTGATTGATGATGATCATGTTGTTTTGGTTTTTGGCGTGCGTGATTGATTGACAAAGAAGTTTATAATTAATGACAATAAGTTTATAATTAATTGTTGGTGGTGTTGAAAAATATATAAATGAAAAGAAATAATAGATTGTGATATTTGATTTAAAAGAAGAACGAACGAACAGTTTCTGAATCCTCCTTTCTCTCTCTACTCGTTTTCATAATTCCCCCCCCCCCCTTTTTGTTTTCCTCCTTTCTTTCTTTCGGTATTTTAAATTGGCGTATAACGTTGTGTTTTTTTTCGCCCCTTTTTTTTGGGGAGGAGAATAGGAGTTGTTGGAATTAGAGATGGTAATTGTACCCATAAACTCATAAATTTGTCTAAATTTATTCGCTAAAACTCGCTCGTTGCGGGTAATTTTATCCATTGCGGGCGGGTTTAGTATTATAAATTAAAATCCGTACATGGATGCGGTATTAACCTTATATCCGGTGGATACCCGCATGGATATCCACCAAACCCGTAATATTTTTTTTCAAATATTTTTAATTTAATTTAAATATAAAAATGTATAATAAAAAATAATGTCATTAATCAAATTACCAAATAGACAAAGGCTCAAAATTGTGTATATGTGTATGTGGCACATCTCTTATTCTAAAGTCATAACCTAAAGAAAACTAAAGTCATTTCCCTTCGAATTAGTATTTGAAAATATTAATCTTAATTATTATTATAGGCATTGTGTTAGATGGGTGCTTATGGTGGTGAATAAAATGAATATCTTCTCTTGGATCTTGTTTTAAATGATAATATGAAATGTAATTATTATTTTTAGATACTAGTTTGTATTTTTTAAATAAATTTGTGTAATTTATATTTAAATTTGAGAACTTGTATTGAATTGATGTGGAAATTTTAATTTTTCATTGACATTGTTTAAATATAAAATTGAGTATGCTATATGGAATTTGAGGTTATTATTATAAATTTATATATTAAATATTTTTTATTTTAAATACGAAAACCCGCAAAAAATCCGCTGGATACCATTGCGGGTTTGGTAATTGTTAAAACCCGCTACGGGTGGGTTTTTAAAAAAAATTAAAACCCGCTGCGGGTTGCGGGTGGATTTGATAATTTAAATTTTATGCGGGTTTGAGTTTGGTAATGACAAACCTGTTGCGGGCGGTGCCCATTGCCATCCCTAGTTGGAATCGTCAGGTGATTTTTTTTTTTAAACGAGAGTAAGCTATTTACACATTTATTAATCTTAGGGTTGGGCTATTTGAACCCATCAAATTACTCAATAAAATTATTTACTAAATGAACTCACTGTCAAATTTTAAAATTTTATATTTTACTCAATAAACCCACTTAAATACCTAATATACCCTCACTAAACCCAATTTTTATAATAATTGTGATTTTACTCATTAAACCCATTAAATTCTTCTAAAAAATAATTAAAAAAAGAAGCAAAAGGAAAGAAAACAAAGTTTTTTTTTGACGATTTTAGAATACATTCATGATGAAGCAGGTTACGTTAAAGTTAGCATCACATATGCATCCAACATATTTGCTCTTCAGCATGTTCCACATCAGTTTATGAAATTATATTGGACTAAAAAATTGAAATCATAAAAGGAATTATGTTAGATGTTATACTTCTAGAATTAATATTTGCTATCATGTGGATTAATATTTGGCTATTTGATTAATGCTTGGCTATTTTTGGACAATCCTCGTCTCTTTTGGTATTGAAGATATTAAGAGTTTTCCGGGTAGCTTGTAGAACACGTTGGAGGGTATTGAATTTGAGAAATTGAAGCAACGGAAGCCATTTTTGAGTTTGGTTGGTGAAGGTAAGGCTCGGTGTCAGTGGAGAGTCAATAATGGAGAAAATAAACAGAAAAAAACAAAAATCAAATGTAAATAAAAAAAAATTCATACTTGTTTGTGATTCAAATTATTGTCAATATTGTTTTGTTCCTCCATCAAATCAACAACAACCAATTTTGTTACTCTGAATTGAATCATACATGCCCATTTAATAAAAATATATGGCTTGACAGAAGAATCACACCTCTTGATTATTTAGGATTTAATGAAAATATAATTAGAATTCAATAAAACTATGTTAAATATAGAGATGGGTTCAAAAAGTAAAAAAATTATTTATTTTTTGTTTTTTATTATGTTCTAATGCCCATAATTGTAATTTAATTTAGAGATATTTTAATAAAAAAATTATTTTTAAAAATGAGTTTATTGAGTAATTTGGTAGGTTCAAATAGCCCCACTCATAATCTTATTGTTAAACTATTATAAGAATTTAAATAACTGAAATAGCTATAATATTAAATGAAATTTATTTACACAATTATAAATACATATAACAACAAATTGAAATTGCCAACACCAATTAAACATTGATAATGCTTCTACTTCATTGGTGCACCATCCAACTACACGTCTTCCCCATGCCACTGGTTTACCTTGGGACCAATCAAATCAATTCCAATCAATTTAGTCAAGAAATCTTGAATTTTCACATCCCCTTGCCGCCAGCCCCACTTCTTCATCTTAAATTTATTTACACAAGTCTCCTTTAATAATAATAGTGTATGAATATGATTTTTAATTTTTAATTTTTAATTTATTTATTAACCATTAATTCCCATATATATATATTATTGCTTGAAAAAAAAACAGATCAGATCAGATAGAATCTTAATCTATAAGGACTAATTCGGCCAGCCAATAAATCCATGCTTCTTTATATCACCTACAGCTAATTCGTATTATTATAAGCCTATACTGTCCTCACGCTTGCATTTGAACGAGTCAACAAACAAAAACCACAACTTTGACTCGTTCACCACAACCACATTCCACGTCACCACGTGTCAATATATTATTACAGTACGTTATGTAACACCAACCCGGTGGGATTCGTTCAGCATTACGGAGAAGAACTTCCTCCTCCGTCTGGAGTACTTCCTCGTACGCTTTTTTTGTCTCTGTCTTTGTCTTGTCGTAAAGTCAAGACTCAAACCAGAGCTTATGTTGTAATGTACGTCGTTTTATCTAGGGAGAGAAGAGGGGAAAAAAAAGAAGAAAAAAAGCAAGTTAAACTATTAATTCGGCTCTCTCTCTCTCTCTCGCTCTTATGTTGTAATGTACGTCGTTTTATCTAGGGAGAGAAGAGGGGAAAAAAAGAAGAAAAAAAGCAAGTTAAACTATTAATTCGGCTCTCTCTCTCTCTCTCGCTTTCCTCCTCTTACTAGTAGTGATTCAGTATTTTTTAGTTTGGACCCAGAAAAAAAGAGAAGAAATTTGAAAGCGTTCATCTTAGTTAAGGTAAGGTTAGTGTTTTGTTTCTCTTTTAAGAATTTATATACATACATATATATTTTAATTTACCCATATGATACGAATATGAATATAGCTTCTTCTTCGCTATTTTTTTAATTTTTATTCTTTACTCTTTATTTTATCATGGTTTTTTCAGCAGCAATCAAACAGTGATTATGTTAATAGCTTTTCATTTGCAAGTTTTGTTATTGTTTTACTTTACGATTCTGATTTTGTCATATAATATTATTTGCTTTTTAGATTTCTTGAATAATTTTCATATTAATGCTCTCTGATTTTTTTTTTTTTTTGGGAACAGGGTAAAGTAGTATTTAATGCCATTCTATTATTTTTAAATGCAGTAGGAAGAAAATAAAAATTGGTGGAGTTTTGTTGTAAAATTTTTTACCAAACCTGTTCTAACTTGACTGTTAGGAACTGAAGCTACCCTGCGAAATGCGCTCTAAACAAACCAAATCGAATTAGATTATATGTTCCTCAATGGGGGAGCCAGATTCTAGGGAAAGAAAGAGAGGGAGTGGAAGGCTGAATTTCTTGTAGGAACAGGATTGCATGCATTTTCTCTTTAAGTAGGAATTCGAAGCATGCAATAATAATAATGTAGGTGGAATATTGTCTGTGACAATGACAGAAATATAAAACCAACTAGTTTCTTGAGGGAGATTGGAGGGTAGTATTTTGCTTCTTACAAAAGTTTAGAAGAGGAGCTGTTTCAGTATCTGGCTGGGTAAGAAAGAAAAGTTGAATTGTGTATATATAGTGAAAAGTGTGGTAGGCTGCTAGCTGCAACAATGAATTAATTCTAGAGTCTCTCTTATGCACTAGATAGGAGATTTTCCAGGTTCCCTCCGTTGCTCAAGTTCCCTGGTATATTGTTCACTAAGTTCTGATTTATATAACTCAGACCTTTATACACTTTACCAACAAATATGTCTTTTCACTCTTTTTTTTTTTTTAGTTGGAATGGTTTGTTTTTGCTAAATATTTTGGAAGCTAATTTTCACTCTTTGTAGTTTGTCGTGCACTAATTGTCAGGAACAACCAAATGTGGAAACTGACTCTGCAGCCTCAAAGAGTCGTAAATGATCCTCCTTTCAAGAGTTTGAGTTTGAATGGTCAAGAAGGAAATGTAGGATACTCTTTTTGGAATTGAATCAATACTTCAGCCTCCATTTGTTAACATTACAAAGACAAAGACGGGTACAGAAATAGCTACAAGAAGTGATTTTGGTGTTGAAATTAAAAACAGGATGGAGAAGCTTAACCAGCTGAAAACTATTCCAGCGAATGAGCTTCATGAGGATGTCAGGCTGCCTAAAATGGTTCAGAAGAATAATAACATGTCAACTTTAAGCCTACCAGATGAAAAATATACTGCAGAAAAAGTTATCTCATCAGAAGCTGATGAAACTCAAGATGCTACTCTCACTTTTTCCTACAGAGAGGATAACCTCTCTAGAATTTCCCTCTCCTCACAGTTTAGTGCTCCTATCAGTCGATTGAGAAAAAAACTTCTTGTTCTTGATTTGAATGGGTTGCTAGCAGATATAGTGTCTCCTCCTCCAAAGGATTGTAAAGCAGACAAAAAAATCGCAAGACATGCAGGTGAGTATTGATGCCAAATCATCTGTTAACTCATTTACCTTGTCATCTATCATTAGACTGCTCAAACTAATTGGAGTGATTTTACTTTTTCAGTTTTTAAGAGACCCTTTTGTCATGATTTTCTGAGGTTCTGTTTTGAGAGATTTGATGTGGGGGTTTGGTCCTCAAGAACCCAGTACTCCTCTACCTTTATTATCTTTATTTCAAATTTCATCTAACTTTCTTTGTTAATTCATGTTCACTTTATGTTTTCCCTCTATTGTGTTCTGGAGAAATTACTGCTCTTCTTTTTCTTCCAATTTCTAGTGTTCCTGTATCTATTATTCAGTTTTATAAGCTGATTGCGGGGCATATAAATTTGTGACAGAAAAAATGTGGAAAGAGTGGTCGACTTCTTGATGGGAGATATGAAGCACAAGTTGCTTTTTTGTTGGGTAGGTACCTGACTATTTTGTAGATTTGTCAGTAATAGTAAATTGTCACATGATAGGAGGAATTTACAAATTATGTTACTCCTTTCATACTATTATTGTCTAACATAACTGCACATGTTCATGCAAGGAACACTCCAATCCTGTTGATGCATTTACAGTACTGTAATTCTCTAAATATAGCTCTTGTGAATCTCCACCCTTGATGAATATTCAGGATTTATCCTACTGCACTGCAACAAGTTTTAAGGCACTTGAAAACAAGTACAAGGCCTTGGTTTTCAAGGAATTGAGGAAAGTTTGGGAAATCAGTGATCCTAATTGTCCTTGGGCTAAAGGAGACTATAATGAGTCAAATACTGTATTGTTAGATGATTCTCCCTACAAGGCATTGCTTAATCCTGTAAGTTTACTGAATTCTTGTTTTCTTTTTCCTTTTGCTCCATTAATATCACTCCATCATTTGATTTTGAATTCATGCCCTAATTCTTTCAAAATTTGTTTTAACTTTTACCTGATAGCCATACACAGCAATCTTCCCTTGTTCATACAAATATCAGAATCCGAGTGATAATTCATTAGGTAAGAAGTCTTTGATCTGATATTGCTCTACATTCTAGAAAGGCGACGAAATGTGGACTACCCTACGTATATTCTTTAGCTGCTGTCTTTTGGCCATCTTTTGGACATATGATTGCACAAGTCTATGACTATCCTTGCAACGAAATTATCTAAGATGGTAGAAATACTGCATTACTAGTTGGTTTGTTTTGTTCCTTTTAGAGTTTATTTTATTTTGCTTGTATCTTGAGTTATCTGGTTAGCGTAAGGTGTAAGCCATGGCAAAAAAATCAAAATTTAAATAAAATGCAGGTGCAGGAGGTGATCTCAGAGTTTATTTAGAAATGTTGGCTGAAGCTGAGAACGTACAGAGGTTCATTCAGCACAACCCATTTGGTCAAAGTGCCATCACGAATAGGAGTGAATATTGGGACTTCTACCTCCGAGCTATGAACACTATTTATTTTGCCAACTAAAATTTGTTGTGAGTCACAGAGTCAGAGGTTTGGATAGAATTCAGCTGGCCGAAAATAATGTTGAGCTTAAGCAGTACGGAGTGAGCATTTTGGGCATGGCTATTCCTTGATATGGCATGTGGAGGAGCTTACCTGCTGTCTTTCTGGGAAAATGATTGCAGAGGATGCAGTAATCAATCTCACTGTGGATTGACCTTGTAAGAAGCCACTTCCAGTTAGCTGGATTATCATATTTATCAAGGAATTAAGGGAAAATTATAGAGAGAGATATTACTTAACGAGTTCCAATCAACGGTTTCTAACTTTCTGTCATTGCCATCAACTCAGATACCACCATTTTGTCAACCAGAACCAGGATGGATGGAACTAGCGTACGGATTTGGGTTTTATGCGTCACCTATACTTCAATACTGATATTTTTTCTTGCAGTTCATATGAGTCATGTCATACGGACTGATTCAATTGAGTCCTGCATCAATTTATCATGAATCTCGCAGTCACACCCATTCATCTAATTTTCGATTACCTAGTATTTTAATACAAGGCTGTTGAAAGTCTGTAGTATTCTAACTCCTTAGCATGCCCTAAATTCTTTTCTTGCGATTGCTATGCATTCATCATGGCCGTTTGAATCTCCCATGCTGTTTTAGTTCGGCCCATATCAAAAAGACAATGGAATGAGAAACCCTTTCGCATTTTATATTCACATTTTTTTAATCTCATTTCTCTTATGATAGCCAGATAGATAATAGATGTATGCAATTAATGAGATAATTTCATCTCAAATACTATAATTGAATGAACAACTACAAATGAAATGTGAATGTGATACGAGAGAAAGAATAGAGTGAGTGGGTGAACGAACAGAAGTAATCATCTGAACAAATTCAACCATCAATAATTATTAAGAAAATAATGACCGCACAATTTTATTAAAGTGAAGATGTTAACTTGCGAGTTGTTGGATTCAAGTGATATTTTAATATATATATATATATATATATATATATGACAGACTCCAGCATTGATGAGGAGCCGAAAAATTTGATGATTTTTACCAGGGAGCAAGCCATACGAATTACGAGAGGATGGCTTCAATAATGAAAGGTAACATAATTCAAACAGGACGTGGCCAAACCTAAGATAAAGATCGTAAAGACTATGACTGACAAAGTCTACGACTTTACTGGCATGCTAATTGCCATCATGTTCTCTTCTTCAATCCTCAATCATTTTCTTCTCTCTGCTCAGAGATTTGGTATTGACTCTAATCCAATTCAGGACCCAGTTCCCATTCCCCCCACTTGAACCTAGCTATCTATGAGAATGTTACATCGAATCCTGAGACAATATACAGGAGAATTGGTGTGTGTGTGTGTGTGTTACTATGAATATCGATTTCCCCAGAAAGAAAAGAACCTTCTTAATTACTAAATACAAGCAGCGGATGATATCATAATAGTAAGCATGATCAACTGGGCATGTGCAGAGATATATAGTTTAGGATTCTAATAATGAACTGGCAATTTGATAGCATGATTTGTTAATACATTTTTTTTTCTAATATTGGCCTTCGTCAATCTTGTAAAGGCGTGTTACATGAAATAAATTAAATTATTCATGCCACTTGTACCAGAAGCGCTTTTTTTCTTCAGCGGCATGAATGCTTCTTAGTACACGTGATGGATGCAGATAAATTATAATTGGTCTTATAATTTATATAGTATGATATGATATGATGACTTTGCGTGTGCAATTTCCATTTCGTTGGGCTACAAGTCCACAAGCTTCCCAAGTGCAGTGCATGTGCCTGTTGCTTAGGTGTGTGTTAGGTATTAGGGCCACTCTCACCTATCACCCATTTGCATTATCATGTTGTTCCTTCAATTAGCAAAAACGATCTAATATTATATAACTTGTTCATTTTATTTTGGTTTATTGTTAATTAATAAATAGAGAGAAATTGGGAAAGAGATGCTTGAAGGAATTCTTGCTTACCAAGCTTAGATCCACAGGCTAGCTGGATTTCAAAGCTATCATAATCTCGTGTGAAATTAATGCAAGATAAGATGGAATCTTGACTTACCCCTACGGACGTTAGAGGTATCATCATATTGAATGTGTATTAATTAATCTTTAACATGCATCATCACAGTATCATTCCTTCCCCTTGTTTTATGGCCACACAAACTAGGGTAATTTTCATGAAACATCTTAGAATTTGAGTAGGCCGATATGTAAATGCCTATTGAAACGTCGTTTAATTAAAACTAAGAAGATGATGATGATGAAGATGGAAAGTATTATTGGTCCCTGCTGCCCAATGAAGCTATGGCAACCCTCATGTGATATTCTCACTTTTTGCATGTGCTTATGCTCCCCCCTTTTCAATTTCAACTATCTCTGTTCTCTATCAGCCCACTTTCATTGACATTCCATGTGTCTAATAATTAATTCTCTATCATTACTATTATATTTTAGGGTTATATATATATATATATATATATATATATATATATATATATATATATATATATATATATATATATATATATGTTATATATATATATATATATATATATATATATAATTCTTAATCCTTAACATTTTCCACCACTTTCATTAATGCATGTAATTAATTAACTTTCTTATTGGAAAATTAATCTGTGAGTTGGTCAGAACTAGAGGTGGTAAAAATACCCGCTCGGTCTGGACTCGGACCGCACCCTGACGTTTTGGGCTGGGTAATACTCGCCCCGGGTATGAAGCCGGTCCGATCTTGAGCATCATTTGATAAACTCGGAACCGGATTTTTTTAAAAAAATATTATAAAATATAAATTATTTTAAATATTTATATTTATTTGACTCATTTATTACACATATATAAAGTTTTAAACACTTGAAGTTCATATTTTCATGTCAAATTTCATTAGAATAAATTTAAAACTTATAAAATTACCAAAAAATAAAAAATATATACACATATAATATTAAAAAATATAAAATTCGAGTAGCCCGGCACAACCCGGCCCGAACATCTATGCATCCGGGTCGGATCCTGTCATTACGATACCCGAACCCCGCCCGAAGTTTTGCCATCCCTAGTCAGAACAGCTTTATCATTTTAACAAAATTAATTGCCAAAGTATTTGTGTTATGCGCATGGTAAGGCATTGTGTTCTATAATTCTCTAGATTTAGGAAGAATAAATTGGCAAGTAAAAGCACGTGATGCTCTTTGTATTATATGGTATGAATATATTGACCGATTCTAGCTAGCTAATTATTATAATTAAATTATCAACTAAAGTCAATTTTCAATTTTTTTTTTACTTTTATAAGATTTTGATTGCATAGAATTATTTTTATAACATTAGATTTTGTGGATTATGACTTCGGATAATGGTATGCAATGGTATGTATAGCTTTGTGTTGCTTTCATCGTAATATACATACACACACATATATAACAATAATTTTCTGATGAGAATATTTTCATTTTAATAAAGTGAGAATGTCACTAATAAAAAAATATAAATTTGAATACACTAACCAATAAAAAAAAGTTTATAATATATAACTTTATTTTGTTAAAATCAGGATACACACTAAAATATTTCGAAAAGTAATGATCAACTTTTAGTTTCCACTTTGATAATTAATCATCTTGACCTTCATACTTATAACTACATATGTATCACCAAACACAAACACAGGCAGGACGACCGATTTAAATGGCATGCATGCACCAATGCACTAATTATGCATGGTTGTTATGTTTTGTACATTTTACTCCAAAAGATTGTTTTATTATCTTATTTTGATACAAATCAGTATTGTATTACTCTCTAATTCTCATTTTGTAAATTGTTCATGCTTGTGATAATATATAAGAACTAGTACTTCAAATATAAACCAACATCCAAAGTTGTAGGAAATGGATGGCATGTTGCGTACACACACACACATATTCTTTCATCTTTAACCCAAAAGGATTTTTAAAATTATAAGTAGTATTATAGATATTCCAAAATTTTATCTTAAAATTTAATTTCAATTGATATGATATTTATTCATTAATTAGTGATATAATACAATTAATTTTGCTTAGAATTTATGAAGAATCATCAATCCCAAGGATGCTTTGTAGATGATGTACTTCACATATGACATATAAACCCAAAGCATGCTAATTTGCTGCTGTAATCAAATTTAAGAGTATTGATCAGTGGGCTACTAATGTCCCTCTCTTTTATATGGAGTGCGAGATTTATAAGATTTTCTGTGGATTTTATCGGACAACTCTCTTTACCTCGTCAAAACCCATCAAATTAATTACCTAAAGATCAATCTTATAAGGAGATATGTGAAGATTTTCTTTCTTAAGTATATACTCTAGAAAGCGTAAATACTTTGTCGTACAATGCTATTAGAAAATTCTGATTATATCAATATTGATAAGAATGTTAAGGAATAACATGACTACACCAACGTAAATGTTAAACTGATAATGTAAGATTAGTAATAAACTAATGAAGGTGTATTAACACAGAACATTAAATGAGTAGTAACAAAGAATGACTACAGTTAGAATGTTGTTTTATAAACAGCGTCCCCAGTACCCATGGATGGATTCCAATTTCCAGCTTAATTTACAAGAGTAGGAAACGAGGAATTAAATGAAAACAATCCAAATAATTTACAGAAAGAATAGCCCAAAAGTGATTTGCCACCTAAATGTTAAAAAAAAAAAAAAAAGCTGAAAAAGTTGTTTGATAAGAGAATCTAATGACTAATGGCGGGCGGTGGTCACTAGTCAGTAGTAGGGTAAAACTGTTGAGATGCGAGTGTGGACTGAGGAGGGTAAGGGGATTGGTGGAAAAGGTGCTTAGGAAAAAGAGAGAGAGTTAGCAGGCTTTCCAGTACACAAATCCACAATCGGCTTTATTTTAAAAAAAAAATAAATAAATAAAAGTAACGATAGGGTATTTCTTTCTGTCATTATTATTATTATTATTCATTTTCATGCACTTGCTGAGCTGACAAACTCCACATGCTCATGTTGAGGTAAGAGAGATCCAGATTTTCAGACCCACAAACATTATTACTATTAATTTTTGTCCACATGGAATGGAAGGGAAGGGAAGTGGGAGAAGTATGACCTTCTATTCTATTTAGCTGATCTAATCATAATCACCATCACTCGCATTCTCATCTCCTTCCTCAACTCTTATTTTCTTATTATTATTTAAAAATAAATAAATCTTTATTCTGATCATTAATTCACTGTTTATTGAGATATTGACATGCAATGCAAATATTGTTATATAATGGTCCTGCATTATCATTATTATTATTTATAGCCTCTAGCATTCTTGCTGCTGCTGGTGCTGCCTCTCCTAGAGAGAGCCAAATAACAATTACTTCATTTGTTTGTGTGAGTGAGAGAGGAAACCCAAAAAACATCTCTTCTTGGGTCTGCAAAAAATACTTCCTGGCAGTATTTTCATTTTCATTACACTAATCCTGTCCTTAGAAGGTGGGCGGCGCTGGCTTGTCTTGGCTTGGCTTTTGGTAATTATTCTTAACTGTTTTCGTGTTGGTGTTGGTCCCCAGTCCCTGTATCTTTTCTTTCTTTCTCTTCCCTTAATTCACACAGCACACAGAAGTAGCACCCATCCATCCCCATTTCATCATTTTGGTTGCTTTTGGCTTTTGCAGAAGATATTGTCCGCCTTATTCTGTGAAATTTAAAGACAAATGTTTCATTTTCATTGTTAAAGATTTTATTATGTTGGGGAGTGGGGCTGCATCTCTCTGTGTGTCTGAGCACCTCTCTTTTTCTCTTTAAGAAAAATCTGCTCTTTCATTCTCCTGTGCCATTCCATTCATTAAAATTCTCTGAAAAAACAACTACCACCGCAGCTCAACCCTGAACTCTAAAAGATAAAGCCTAGCTGCTTGGCTGCTCTAACAGTGCTTATTACCCAAAAAGATAGAACTTTTGCATACAAATAAACAACCTAGCTAACACCTACACTACATACAGCACTACTGGTTGATGTTAAAGTTGCCATAAACACGATGGACAGGAGGCCCTTGGATGGTTTTATGTCAATGTATGATGTTCGAGTTATTTATTATAAATTCTCTTCCCTTCATTTTTTTCTTTTAAAAGAAAAATTCAATAATCAATATATATCACGATCATCTGGGTTAGTTTCCCTTGGAATTTTATCATTTGTTCTCCGAGTTACAGATGGATGCTGAAAAAGTAAGTTAAATATAACTTGTACCATTTCTTGATGTTAGGTGTTGAGAAGTGAGGAAGATGTCCGCAAAGCTCCTACATTCCTTATCAGGTGAAAACCCAGATCTGCAGAAGCAAATTGGATGCATGAGTGGCATTTTCCAGATCTTTGACCGCCACCATTTCCTCAGCGGCCGACACTCTCACCACCATAACCGCAATCACAATCACAAAAGGCAGCAGCTTCCTCCCCCTGCAGGTATCATGACTTACGAATATCTATATAAAATCTGTCAAGTTGCTTCCACTTTGAAGCCAATTATGTATTTTACCAAAGCAACACAGTTTCCAAGAGGTTACAATTGTGTTAAATTAATTCCTGTAATATATATACATACATACATACATACATACATACGTACGTACACATAGATGGATATATGTTTCATGATTTTAATTATTAGACATTTTGAAAGTTCAACATCTCACATCAAATTTGCTCCAGCTTCTTCAGGAGGGCAAGGTCATGGAAGGAAAAACCTCAACGCTGCATTACAACGACCCCCACCAACAGTAAGAATTTTAGTATTCAAATTTCTGGAAAATAAAATATCCATCTATGAAGTGAATTCAACTAATTAAAAGCTTAAGCTAATGCAACTTATACTTGCAGGAAAAGAATCAGAAGAAGGCCGTGAAAGAGAACCAGAGGACTTCCACTGAATCATCAATAACCTCTTTCTCATCTTCCCCTTGCTCGTCTAGTCTCTCATCCATAGACGCGAAACAATCTCACCCAGAACCATCATCATACGCCCCAAAAAATGTCCCTGGAAGCCCCACTGGAGACTTACCAATTTCCCAACCAAATAATTCTTTGCAATTAAGCCGTCAACCTGTTGATTTTCGAGATGTTGTCAAGGACTCCATGTACAGAGAAGCCAGGGAGATATCAATAAGAAATGCCACCAAAGCCAATGCTGGGGGCCAAACCTTGAAATACATGGATTCTCCGAGGCCTTTGCAGCAGCCAAAATCGTTCAAGTCCAGAGATTCAAGTCAAATTGAATCATTTCGGGTTCTTGCAAAACTTCGAGAAGCACCATGGAGTTCCAATGAACGGAAAGATAGATTTGCAGCAAAGGATGCTCCTCGGTTCTCTTATGATGGACGAGAATCACGAGAATTGATTAAATCCACCATAAAGCTCAAGGAGCTCCCAAGGCTATCCCTGGACAGTAAAGTGCACTCCATGAGGGGTTCTACCACGGAAATGAAATCAAATTATCTCCTAGGGGATATGCAGAGAGTCAATGGGAATAGCAGTATCTTGAACCAGCAGCAAGAACCAGGAAGTAACAAACGACCATCAAGCCTGATAGCAAAG
The DNA here is from genome assembly GCA_002013955.2 of Citrus medica. NCBI lineage: Eukaryota > Viridiplantae > Streptophyta > Magnoliopsida > Sapindales > Rutaceae > Citrus > Citrus medica. The sequence goes on along the minus strand of MKYO02031391.1, from coordinate 11,575 downwards.
TTGATGGGATTGGAAGCTTTCCCAGATTCCACGTCAACCAACAGGAATCAGCCAAATCAAAATGAAAGCCTCCCAGATGTACAATTTGATGTCATTCCAGGATTATCAAAGACAACTCTTAAAAACAAGCAAAATCAAACATCTGGCTCCCCAAGAAATTCAATCAAGGAACCTGTCTCACCCCGAATAAAAAATGCCAATTCTGTGAAGAAGCCCACCTCAAGCTCTAAGTTTCCAATAGAACCTGCTCCATGGAAGCAGCAAGAAGGGAGTAAAGGTCAAACACCAGCTTCTCTGAGTCAAGAAACTCCAACCAGAGCCTCAAACTCCTCTCTTTCTGTTTATGGTGAAATTGAGAAAAGGTTGGCACAACTCGAGTTCAAGAAATCCGGAAAAGATCTTAGAGCTCTTAAACAAATCCTTGAGGCAATGCAGAAGACTAAAGAGAACTTAGAAAGCAGAGAAGAGGATCAAGCTTCTAGCTTTGCGTCCCAAACTGGAGATAACAACAGAATTGATCCGAGCTCAATATTATCAAATTCCGATAACCTAAAAAGAGGCAACCCAACATCAACCAAAACTAAAAGAATTTGTTCTCCAAAAGGTTTCAGATCTCCAATTGTGGTTATGAAAGCAGCTAAATCCATTGAAAAAAACTGTAATCCTGCTTCCTCGGCAATTCAAAACGAGAGTTTATCAGGTCACCAATGCAGAGCTGGCAGAAAGGAATCTGTCGAGAAGCGAACTAAAGATCCAACTCAAAGAAGCAATTACCTTCAGGACCCTTCCAGCCGACCCATTCATCTCACAAATAAGGATACCAGAGCCAAAAGTTTAAGATTGGGACAAACATCAAAGAGTTCTCACCCTACAACTGGAAAAACCAATTCGAGGAAGTGTTCCGAATCATTGAACCCAAGACTAGAACATAAGGAACTCAAATTGGAGAACCAATCTCATTCCAGAACGCCATCCTCAGATTTGAGCAGGTCTAGAAGGCAACATATGGAATCAGGTTCTCCGCAGAGACAATCTAGATCCAAATCTCAACATTTAGGACAGAGTGATGACCAATTGAGTGATATCAGTGTAGATGTGAGATATTTGACTCACCAAGGTGATGCCAGTTCTCTGCAATCTGGGAGCTATATCAGCATGGGCTCCTATGTTGGCAGTGAAGTCTCAAGCACTGATAGATCTGATAAGATCTCTGGTGCTTTCTTCCTCCAACATGGCCCAACGGTAAGGGTAATTACTCTTACACATTCAATTATTATTTGTGTCATCTTATTTACAGCTTTATTTGTTTCATCTTATTAACAGCCTCTTTTTTTCCCCCCCCTCTCATTCAGTATCCAGCAGCAGGGTATATTGGAGACAAATCAACTGCAGAACCAGGAATAGCAGGACCTGAACAACCAAGTCCTGTTTCTGTTCTCGAAGCAACATTCTACAGAGATGAACCACCATCTCCTGTGAGAAAGATATCTCATGCCTTTACAGGTGAACCTTTTTTAGACATTATATTTACTATATTAAGAATAAATTGTAAAACACTAGCCATATTGATCGATGTGTTCACTAAATCATAGCAAATTAGTTGATTGACACTTTTTATATCCACCAGAAAAAACCATAAATTGAAAACAGTTATTTGCAAGTAACCATTACAGGAAATAATAGTTGCTTGCCTGAATGATAACCTGAGCTCCCAACTTAGTAATGCTGTAGGTTCCTTCTTTATGCTTCAGCCACTAGCAGATAACATCTTTTCAATCTTAGCAGCAAGATTGGAAAAAAAAAATGATTATCATATGCATATAAAACAATCAAAAAGACCAAAGATTTAAATGTTACATGGATCATACCAGCACAATACACCCATGTAAGTTCTTGTGTCATAACACCAAAGAGTATTGAAGAAAATTTAGATCGATCTGAAATAGAATGGTGGATCATATCTATTAATGATGGTAGACTTTTAAATTGACACTTTAGATCATACTAAACTCAGATACAAAATATTGAAGAAAATTATTAAAGACAGAAATTAGGAGTTTTGGACTGGTAACAAGGTAAATGATGAGAAGAATGGGAAGGAGGGAGCTAACTCTCACAGCCTCTTTTGAATTTTGATAAAGGGTCTGGGTTCTTCATGTATTGATTTTGTTTTCATTTTGAAGCCACAGATGATGAGGCAGAGTGGAGCCCAGTGGATTTAAATCACATAGCCAACTGCAGGAAACCCCGCTTCGGCTCTGCGAATGATTATAATAAGCTACAAAACATGAAGCACTTGGATCAGAATGATATGCATATCAACCCCACACATGAGAAATCTATCACTGATGAAATTGCACCCAATTTTGAAAGCACAGATCCAAACCACAGATACATTTCAGAAATATTGTTAGTATCAGGTTTCCTCAGAGATTTTGAAGCCGACTTCATGAATATCAAGCTCAACCCATCTGGTCACTTAATCAATCCTAACTTGTTTTTCATCCTGGAGCAAACTAAGGCGTGCATCAGGCTTCCAAATGATTTGCACAAAGGTAAGAAGATTACCAATGCAGAACCTAACACTAAGAAAGCACAGAGGAAACTCGTATTTGATGCTGTTAATGAGATTCTAGTCCACAAATTAGTGTTGCAAGAGTCTTCCAAGAAGTGGTTCTCACCAAGTAAGCTGGCTCGTGGAAGGTCAAGTGGAGAACAACTTCTGAGAGATTTGTGTTCAGAGGTAGATTGCCTACAAGCTAAAAACTCTAACTGCAACTTAGACGGTGATGATGACAGTATGACAAGCATCATATGGAAAGATCTGAAGCATGGATTAACAGATTGGACAAATTGTTCAAGTGAAATTACATGGTTAGTCTTGGATGTTGAGCGATTGATCTTCAAAGACTTGATAAGCGAGATTGTACGTGATGAGACAGCGAGTCTGCAAGGCCACCCTGGTAGGCATTGCAGGCAGCTTTTTTCCAAGTAGTGTTTGTCGTGTAATAGTTTTCAGCTAGATATTTAAATTACCTCATTTCTCTCACTTTCTAATTTGAGGGGAAAGGCTAGTCTGTTTAATTTCTTTCTTGTAATTTAGGGGAAAATCACAATAATCCTAGGGTGCAGATTGAGCCTGATTTAACAATGTATATCTCTAATATTTATAGCATACATGTAATTAAATGTAAATGCAAGTAAGTGTCAAAAAAAGAAAAGATAATGTAAATGCAAGTATACCCTCTCAGAAGCTTTTATTCCAGCTATGCTTGTCTAATTACCGTGTAACAGGATCAACAACCCTTTCTGTTACTACTTCTAAAAAAATTTAAAAAATAAAAATCCGCAATAACTAAATCATTTTCTTCTGGCTATAACAACTACACAAAACAGTCGTACATCCACAATCTTCATATATTCTGTACAAGATGCACAAAACTATTGTTACAACATTACTTAATCACATCAGTAAAATGTTGCCCTTTTCCCTTTTTATACCATTGACAAGTAGATTTAACACAAAGAACACAATTGCTGTAAATGGGTTTCAATTTATATTTAATGACAACAGAAAAGCATAGAAGGTTTCAGTAAGCTCAAAATTTAGATGCAACATTACCACTGGACCTTTGTAATTAAACTGAAACTATCCACTATAAAGGGAGAGGTCAGAAGTCCAACCCATGCATGGATAACCATTGACAACATAGAGTGGAAGAAAGTAATTTGTTGCAGAGTACAAATAACTTGAATGATGAGAACATTAACCCAAATCATTATATTTTGAGGTTAAAACATTTTTATATGCTTGCTACATATCAAACGTTTCTATTTTTCCATACGATGATGGCTACTTAAATAAACATCAAGACAAGATGCTTAAACGCAAAAGTTCTCAAAAAGGATATACTGTGGAGAAAGTTTATGTTGATAACATATCTAAAATACGATGCATCTAGATATCAGACACAATAGTTATAATGTCTTTACATTGTTCAACAACTTTCATCAAATAAGTAAAACCTAGTAATAGGATGGTAACATAATTCCAAGGTTATTCAGTACAATTCCACATATCATGGAGAGATCAAAATTAAAAGATAATTACCAGAATTCAGGTAGTTAAACTGATGAACCTTATAGAGAAATTTGACTTTAATAAATGACCCACGGCATTCCACAGAAGCTGATTCTTCACATCTGACAGATCAGAAACTTAAGTTGTTCAACACTTTGCATCAAATGAGTAAAACCATAACAGAGCAGCATGTAATTCCCAAGTTATTCAATAACAATCTAACAGAGAGATCCCATGGAATGAGACAATGACCTGAACTATTCCGAAATAGAAAACGACAACAAATACCCAATTTCATTACTGAGATACATTTATATGATTCCTAATTTTTTTGTGACTGGTGACAAACACCTGTGAAAGTGAAAACTTTACCAAGTCAATGTATTAACAAACAATTTCAAAGATTATACCAGTAGATTCATTTGATTTAAATGCTAAGATAGGCTTCAATTACCAGAATTCACATTAAAAGTCATCCTCACTTCAATTGTATGCAAGCTAATTCTTAATCACCAAAGGGAGATTAATAAATACAATTTTACAATTAACGGTAACCGTGATCGGTAAACATTGCATTCCTTCAAATTATTGTCACAACCAGCAACTAAGAATAAAGCTTGAAAGTTGTTAGTCAAGAAATCCCACAAAACTAGGACATCTCTGTCATCAGGATTGAGTAAAGCCTCCACAATCAATATTCACAATATATAAATCCTGATGAGCAAAATCATTTCTTTTGAAAGTGTTTGCAAATGTGTGATTATTAATCTGATAAAAGATTGAAGAGTCTTTGAAAAATAAAATTCTCTGTCTCCCTCCCTCTTGAATTTGGATCCAATGCTGATCTTTATGTGCTTACCTTTCCATTATCTTCTGCCATACATTCATTTATAACAAAATATGGCGGAGATATAATTATTTATATATTCTTATCTGATAACTACCAGTCAAATATTTCTAAAAGGTCAGCACAAAAATAAGATCAACACTAAATCTAAATCTCATAATCTCTTTATAAAGTTGCCAATCTACCCAAGATTCCCCTAATGAAAGTGGCTCTCAGAGAAACAAGTACATGGATTATGATCCAACACTTATACAATTAAGATATACCATGGCCCCAAATCTTTCCATTTCACAGATGCAATCCTGAGTTTTTAATCTTGTCATATTGATCATGATGAACCTATTTTAAAATGATTGTAATCTTATTTTAACATACTGTTGGCATAAAATATTCAAGCAGTGTAAATAATATTTTTCATTTCAGTGTTCTTTAACAGTAAGGGAATGCATCAAGTTAACAAAGAATATTAATGAGGCCTAGAAGATGATGGTAAATATATCCTACTTTTAGCACATTCATAGAACAAGTCACTGATAATGAAATACCCCGGTCTTTATTAACAAAAAGTTTAACACTATATAGCCAAGTAACCATTCAGTTACAATCAGAACATTATACAACTACAAAGGAAAGAACAGATCAACAGAATGAGGGAGAAGTGGAGATAGCCGAGTAACCATTCAGTATCTGATCATAAAAGAAGAAACAAGAATTCAATTAAAAAGAATCACAGAGATGGTTTATCATGGCAACTGACATGCACCTACCTCAAAAACATGTAAGAGCGATAACATTCCATCTTAGCAGTTTGCAAATAATATGCCCCCATGTTGACTACAATGGAACCAGCTTCTGCTGTCAGTTTCATTGACAAGTATACAACTCTAATCAAACTAAAATATTTTACATCTGAGCCAGCTCCTGTGAGTTATCCATAGAATCTTTCAGAATATCTTCAGGTCGCCCTTTCTTTCGTCATTCTCATTCTCCTTGCAAAACCATGGATCGATTTTGCCACCATCCATGTTCTGTGGACTAGATTTTAGTGGCTTAACTAAGGACTGCTTTCCAACTCCAATCTTAAATTGCACTGGAGGCCTCTGGTCCAATTGAATGTTTTTCTGTTCCTCCCTGGATTCACAGAACCTATTCTTCATCGCTTCAAGAGCTGGAGCAAACGTCTCCATCACTGAAATATGATTATCCACCACATGCTTTTTCGCAACAGGATTTTGCAAAGCTACTTCCTTTGAAAGTTTAGCTGGAAGAACCACAGAAGACACTTCCTTCTCCTCAAAATGTAAAGGTGCAGAAAGAAATGGATTACTTTCCACTGTCTTTTTTTCCTTGGAACTATCTCCATGGACAAATGAGGATGGACCAGATTCAGAAAACTGACGCTGCAAATTCACCATAGACATTTCCATCTTTCTCTGCTGCTTTCCCAGTTCAATCTTTTCTGTATAAGAATCACTTGCTCTCTCATTCTGACTGGGCGATTCAAAGTAAGTCTGAGGATCTGGGAAAGCAGGCAACCAGGCTGGAATATCTTCAATAGGCGGCTCCTCACCAATCTGCAAAAAGCTGGACTTTGGCTTTCGATCTTTAACAACCGGAAAATGGGGTATGGCATATGCAAACGGGACATCTGTAGCTTCATTAGCATACTGAATGAGCTCCCGAACAATACCTGAACTTGCAAGACAATGATTAATATCAGAAGCACCTGAAAAGCCTTGGTCTAATCCCAAATCTTCTAACCCTTGAAAGATATCAAAAACATTACCCTCTGCTCTACCAGATAAATTAGCATAAAAGTTTGCAGCCTTTCCTACACTATTTATGTATCGAACTGCAATGTCAGCCAGTTTCCCGAGTGCAGATTGTTGAAAAGTCTGAAAACCCACCCTCTCACATATTTGAGCAACAGCAACCGTGGCAATTGCTTGGGAAAAGTCATCACCACTAAATTTTCTCTTTGTATGCGGCTGTTGGTGCTTACTTCCACTCTCCCCACCTCCATCGCTCATATTCAACTCCTCATATCACTTTTTTGCTCCTAGTAATATTTGCAAAAGCAATATTCCTTTCAAATAATCTCCAAATTCTCGCATTGTTCACTCACTACTCATTATTTTACCATCTTTGCCATTTTAGGTTCCTACGAAAAGGAAACAGAATAAAAAATTAGTGAAAAAAAACAAGACTTTTAATCTTCCATTTCACATTTCACATCAATGATTGAAACCCGGAAAAAAAGATAACAAATATTATTATAATGAGATCGTTCTAACACAAAAATTTGCCAAAGAAAACTTCTAATTGATTATTGCGCCAAATCTAAACCCAAAAATTCAAACTAGAAGTACGAACATGACGAATGATAAATCAAAAAAAGAAATGGCTGAGCAGAAAGATGCTTACCGGCTAACTTCTAGCGACTGTTAGCAACACCGGCATTGAAGAGCCGAAATTGAGCTTAAAGGGAAAAAAAGAAAGAAAAAGAAAGAGCTTTGGCAAGATCACCGAAAAGAAAAACCCTAATTCTAGAAAAAAGTCAAACTTTTGAATCGTATAATTTTTTCGAAGCAGGGGATTTAACATAAAATACGTAAATTAAAATAAAAACCCTATTAGAATCTCAAAATAAAGGAAGCTGGCGTTCAGAGAATCGAAGGTCTAACTTTTATAGACGGCAACGTGAAGCTGCTAAGACTTAGCTGTTTGATATATTAAAGAGAAAGTAAATGTAAACCAAATTGATTATTAGATGCCTCCGTAGCATAGTGGTAGTGCGTTCGCTTCGTAAGCGAAAGGTCGCGAGTTCGATCCTCGCCGGGGGCTTTTTTTTTTTTTTTTTTTTTTTTTTTGGGGGTTTTTTTTTTTTTTTTTTAATTTTTTTCCCTCTTCTTCTTTAAAGTTTAAACAGCCCAAAGTTTAGTACCTTTGGAAACTTTCTTGGGCTTCAATATTTTAAAAATTACCTATATTATGTTCCGTCCTTAATTAAAAGGATATCAAAAAGCAGCATTTTAACATTCATATATATATAATGAAATTGAATCTAAGACAATTTTTCTAAATAAATTATTATAATTAATTAATTAAGTTACCTAAAAATTTAATTTTTGTTTTGTCCATCCATCCCTTTTTACAATTATTATTATAATTCATCAACCATATACTTCTTTTAATTTATATTGAAAAATGTACGAGATCAAGCATAGCACTAGTGCTAAGGATTAAAACTATTTACTCTCTATCCCTTATATATAAACCAACTTTTTCTTTTTCACATCATTTAATGGTTAGGTAAAACTTTTTTTTTAGATTATAGTCTAATAAATCTTATTCGCTTTCCACCAATATGAGAAGAATTTGAATCTCAAACCTCCTATTGATACCAAAATATGGGTCAACAATAAGAGTTGAGAAGGAGTTATTTTACTTGTGGAATGAGCTATGAGAGCTATGAACGTCCTTAGAAATGTCATTGTTGAAAATGAAGAGCTCGATGGTCGGGATCTTGTAAAATAATAACCCGTCAAGGGTCGTTGAGGGCGTTACTGGCATAGATCCTCCATCACTTAAGTTATAGATCAAGAACAACATAATAACGGATAAATAATAAAATACTAAGAGAAAGGCTTGGAAGATGTTGTATCCTCTCCTCCAATATACTTATTTCTCTATGTAAACCTTTGAGTGATGATCTCTTTATATAAGAGAGACGATCAATAGTATAATTAAGTTAGAAAACTTATCTTTTATCTTGTAGGATTCTAGTTTGGTGAGGATTAAAACTTTTATTGTTTAATCCTATTTACATTATAACATGTTATTATATATGAATCCTTAACTCAGGGGGCCCATTCATTTATGTCAATGGATCGAGTTAGGTAAAAGTATAAGCATAATACCTCTTATTTCCACTCAAAAGATTTTAACAGCTAAACTATTTGGCAACCCCACATGACATGAAGCAACCATATATAATTCATCATAGATAATTATGCACACTTTATAAACAAACAGAAAAACTATAACAACTTTCATTATTGATTGCACAGCTGCTAGACATACAGGTTATAACATTTGTAGTTTGAGGCTAGGTTATAACATTTGTAGTTTGGGGCTAATTTGATAATATTATAGTTTTAAAATAATTTTGGTTAATTGTATTGTAGAGATAATCAACTTTGAAGAGAATCAGTTAAATGTTTGTCAATCTTTGTTTAACTGCTTTGAATTTTAAAATCGATCGTACAAGTTTAGTAAATCTCAACATAAAAATTTAGGAGATTCCATAAGAAGAAATAGTCATTAATTGGAATATATTAATTTTGGGAGATATGTTGGATGAAAAGAAATTGAGATTCTACCTCTTCAAAATAACTCGAATAATTAATTATTGAAATCATTCTAAGGGTGCGTTTACGATTGAAGTGTTGTACATATCTTTTAAACTGCAGCTGCTGTGGAAAAAAAACTATAAGAATGAAACAAAAGTTAATAATATGTAGTAAATATAAATTTTAAATAATAATTTTGATAAAATTATTAGAGATATAATAGATTCTCTGTTATACAAGTGAAAAACCATATCAACATAACTTTTAAGTTACAGCAGCTAATGTTTACCAAACACTTTACGGCTGTAGCTTTTAAGCTACAATTGTCCAACCTCAATTTCAAACACAGCCTAAAACTACTCAATCAATTCCTTGGAGCTCGGAAATACACTCAAGAATAACTAATTTGGTTCTTAAAAATTTGATACAACGGATGACCATGATGGAGGTAAGGATATTAATTGATACAAAAACTTGTAACTTTATATATTAGGCTTTTCAACTTAAAGCCTTAAATTTACAGCCTCAAATGTTAAGACTTGTAATTTTTTAAAGTTTACGATATACTTGAACCTGAAAGTAGTAATGGTTTAGAACTATCTCGCGCCTCCTTTATTGAAGAAAATTTTCATGGGTAAAAATAACATAAATATTTTAGGCATTCCTATTACCCTTTTTATCTGCATTCTTGAATAAGCTAATGATTTCACTTATTTGTTGGTCATTCACTTAGAGAATTAAGAAAAAGTAGTGCTAATTCTTCTTCGCTTCTCAAGCTGTCAAGCATACATATGTTAAAAATATTAGTGCGCTTAGATTGGCCATGTATATCCTGCTCGATCGGCATTTAGAGTACGTAATTGAGATTAATCTTGTGTGTGCTCATAAAACGATTAAGATTGTTCAAAATCACGGTAAGCGAGATTAGATGCCAGTAATTAATTAATTAAGATTAGAAGTTAGAACAAAGATTGGATAGAGAATAGAACACAAAGTACTGATCCGGCCCTATTCACAGAGTGAGGATTTCACATGTTTATCTAAGGCTGCAATAACGCATGTTCAAACAACCGGAATTTGCATGTAAGACTGGATTCGTTGAAAATATTTTTCTACTAACTCCTAGCTAATGATCTGTAAATCTTGTAAGAAGTTCAAAACTGCTTCCACTCATTCACATGTATCTTCATAAATCAAATTAACCCTTTCAATAACACAAAATAAGGATAAAATTATTAATATTTCTAATTATTTAGGAAAACTATGTACAATAATTCTATACTTACTTAGTTGGGAAAAAATATCTTTAGAAATTAAATTATCCCTAGAAATTAATGATTTCAATAACATAAAATAAAGACAAAATATTAATATTGCTAATTATTTAGAAAAATTATTTACAATAATGCTATACTTACTCAGTTGGGATACAAATATTACATCCTAAATGATGTGGCAAATGGTATAACACTATCTGATGGTTCAAGTGATAGATAATTATTAAGTATTATCATTTTTCAATAAGTGAATTTCTATTGATGATACAACAATTGGGATATAAACTAAGTATCTCAATTAAGTAAGCATAGTATCACTCAACTTTTTATAGTGGAGAGACAAAGAAACTTATGAGGTTCTCATAGCAAAAGCTTGTGGGAATAGTAAGTAAAGACAAACAAACTTCCAAATCTATGTATCTTTGCTTCTTGTCTTCTCCTTGTGTTTTTATTTTTATTTTTATTTTCATTAAGGACCACTAACAATATTTTCACTTGATGCAGCTTTCATCGAGCCCTTTAACCCTACTTCAAAACTTGCTATTCTTCCATTATCTAGTTCGACCTTGTGCACATGGTACCAAGTCATTTTCTTTTTCACACAGTTAACCTCTAGAGTTTCACATATATATAGCCCGTATATTTAAATATACGAATTTTAACCCTATCTAGACGTAATTGAATAATTTAAATTATTGGAGTCCAGCTCAAATCCACATTTTAAAATGTGCTTACATTCATAATTGAGTCCTCAACCTCTATATTCAATCAATTGACTGTATCTACTTAAAATACTTAGCAAACGTTATGAAAGGAAAGTCCGAACATGCATGCTTTGCTCCTTCTACATTTTTTCCCCGCTATAGGTATAGGGTATTCCAAATTGTAAAAAAATTTCCCCACATATTTTTATCTATAAAAAAAATTTCTGACTAACCAAATCGCAGATGCAACAAAAGGAGCACAATTTCAGTGCAGAAGTATCCTTCATTGTTATCATTCAACTAATGAAAAACAA
>MKYO02031380.1:6701-77928 GCA_002013955.2 Citrus medica | reverse complement strand
TATGCTTCCTAATCCACCCAACTTCCAAGACAATCAACAACTGTCTGGAACTGAACGAAGTCTTTATGATCAGCTTGACAAAACTATTGAAAATCACCAGCAAATGCTTCAGACTCCATCAAACATGGAAGGCTGTCAAGACCTGCTGGCATTTGATGATACTCTCCTGTGGCTGCTTGACTCTTCTGATGAGAACCTCAGTTTTGATATAAGTGACATTTTGAACGAAGAGTGAATGGAATAAACAATGTTTATCTTGTTATGTATAAATGACCACTGTCACTTTGTATTTGGCAAAAGTTAGTATTAATTAATGGAATCCTTGGCCATTGTGCAAAAGTTCTTCCCACTACGTTGAGTACCTGTGGCATGATTTTTTACCCATGCAAATTATGGTATGATTTTCTCTTTTTTAATCACTGAATCAAATTTCTTTTAGGGGACAAGGTAATTTTATTAGTCAATGGTCTTTCAAGTAGTTTCTAACATTTTCTAATTGAATGTCCAAAAGCATATCGGATACTAATCACTTTTCCTTTAATACTTTGCGCACGATTATCATAAAGACATAAACAATGTATACATAACTATCAAATCGGACACCATCTCAAATCCAAAAAACATTACACTTTACAGTAAAATATTAAAATGAGTTCTTAAAGGTGCTTTTGTGGGTATTCTTTTGTACAATGACAAAATAGCGCGATATATTTTTTTTGATGCATCGTTATGTTCTTTTGTTTCTGCAACTTACTTTAATCCAGTGGATAGTCAATTAACTTGTGTGCATCCATTAGAAGCTTTTATTTCAAATGAAAGTAATTAGGGCTAGAGAGAATATCAATTTGGAACCAAAATCTTGAGTTCAACTTCTAAGGATTGGTATTATTATTATTATAGGGTTTTAGAGCAAAAAGGAGAGAGCAGTTAAAGATCTTCTTGTCGGCTTCACTTTCCTCTCTAAGAGTAACGGTTTTGCATGGTTGGTTTTGGAAACTGTCTCTAATTCTTGTAGGCCAAACAAACACAAAAATCAGATTATTAATGCAGTTTCCAAGATACTCTTGCCCACATTATTCTGTTTTTCATATAAATACTTGCCTAAATTAATCATTCTGATTTCGATTGCTAATTTCTTCATTCAACCCCACCAAGAAACTGATAATCCATCTGATATATTCTCACCCAAATATATATATATTTTTTCTGTTGGTTGTCAAGAAACCAAAGGCAGTGTACCGGTGCTACTAGTGTCATTTCTTGTTATTAAAACTTGCGGTGATGAATCAATTTAAAGTACCAAAATATTAAGAGAGAAATTACAGAGTAAAGATGAGATATTAATTCCAGCCAAAAATTCTAAGTCTGGTTTTCCGAAGATAAAGATCGAAGAAGAGGAGCAGGCCGCTTTTACTGATAGCTTCAGGAGACCACTTGGAGTTCAGCCTCCTAATGTTTGTAAATGAGAGCTTAGTAAATGTCCCAGTTCAAATGTTGTGGTTATTATCGATAAAAGATTCGTAAAAATCTTCTAGAAGGGTTGCCTAAAGTTGCTGGCGAGGTTGAAGAATCGATGAAGGAACGAGTAAGAGCCTGTGACCCAGTTGAGTTGCTGCATGGGTTGAATTATTGTTGTCAAAGAAGCTGGGTCCTTTCAATTATGGGACCAAGGAAGTCAAGCTCAAGTACAGATCCATATGTTTCAATGTAAGGGATTCAAACAATCCTGATTTGAGAAGAAAGATTCTTCTTGGAGAGGTGAAGCCTGAGAAACTTGTCACGATGATTCCTGAAGAGATGGCAAGACATAAATTAAGGCATGAAATCGGACAAATGAGAGAGAGACGCTTAGCCAAGATTCGGGACAAGGATGATGATGATGAGGAGGAGGAGAAATCTGAATGTGATGATGCTCGATGATTTAATTTAGTCATTATAATGTTTTCAAATGTACATACGCTGAGATGATATTGTTTACTTACTTGACTTATTTATAACATTACACATTGTGTCACATTACACGCTAGGTATTCCCAGGTGTGTGTGAGTATGTGTTGCTTTAATTTTTCTATTTGCTTTTTAGCATATGTTTGGTCAATTTTGAATTATTTCATATCTTTTTAGTTGGACATTAAACAATATAAAATCTTTAGCAAAAGTTATTATATAATACAGACACTTACAGTTCGTATATAGCAGAAGTTAGTTTTCCTGTGCAAATTATGGTATGATTTTCTCTTTTTAACCAGTGGATCAAATTTCTTTTAATGGATAAGCTTATGTTATTACCCAGTACTCGCTAGTCGCTAGGCAATGGATTTGGGATATTTCTGCTTGCACCATGCTCTTGAATTGTGCTCGACTAAGCTTAAAATATGGCAAATGGAAGAATTGTGTGACGGCTTTATGTTTATCAATATGAAATTAACTTCATCTTATGGATGACATGGCGTAAACGTTTACAGAATTTGTAAGAAAAGTTGTTGATATATTCAGAACATAGATAAAATGCGGTATGAATTTTAATGGAGTAAAACATATATGACATATCGTTTATAATTTCTGCATATAGATGACATGTCATAATAGTCAATAGAAGCGCTTGTAAATAAATTTACAAGCTTGATTTTTAAATATTAAATAACAATAAAAAAAAGGGACATTGGAGCAACGAAACAACAAGGGTTTTCCATATCCTTCGCAGTAATTGACCAACCAATTAGCATGTAAGTAAAGTTGGTGTCATTATCGCGTTAAAATACACTTATTCCTTAAATTGAAGATCTTGAGAAAGAATCAGTCCCCTCCATCTTCATAGCGACTGATTCTCTTAACAAGTCATACGAAGTGAAAGAATATGGCGAGATTACAACATCCATGTCCTTGGCAGCAGTTTCAAGTAGTGTTAGGCTTGGTACCACCTGCATAGAATTAAAAGGAGTCCTGAGGGCAGAGACATAAAGAGTTATCTATTCTACAGGCATTCTTTTGATTCGTCTTTATATTGCAAATTCCATTCACTTTCGAAAGTTTAAAAGGTTCAAACACAAATGTATTTTCTGTTAAAAGGTACTCGTGCTTGGTTAAGTAATAAACTTGGAGATTTAGAGAGCATGTGTCATGCAATAGATCAGATGGTATATACAAGCTCATGGAGGCCTAGAAAGATTAGTGTAAATTACTTTAGCGTGAAGAAATGAATTGGAATTTAGATACCTTGTTTGGCTCCATGAAGGAATTCTCATCCTTCAAATTGGTAGACGTGAGCTGAGTCTTTGTCGATCCAGATAATTTTATGGAATTTGGCCCCAACCCATCCACAGAAACTTTGAGATTAACTGAACTGCTCCCGAGGTTCACAACCTGCAAAATCATATTAGCCTGAGCATAATTGAGGCTCAAGAATCAAATACAACTATGTGTTCACTTTTGGTGGAGAATGGTAGAAGTAATAGATGCGACAAGAAATTTGGATGTTTATGTAATTTGCACAAGCATTAACACGTCATCAGATTGCTAACACATTTTGATGATTTTCTTATAGACGAAAAGAAATACAGAATAAAAAAAGAAAACGTTTGAGGATAGTATGCATATCCATATGTATCAGGCCTTATATAGTTATATGCTATTTCCAAGACAATGTGCATCAAATAAGGTTTAAAGAGAAAATTATGCCAGAATGAAACAAAAAATCTTAAAACTGAAGATTGATTAATTGAACACAAATTGCCAATGGGAAAAACCTTAATTCTCAGGTAACTTTTCGCATTCTCTGAGTCTTCCCAAGAAATTGCAGATGCAACAAGTGAACTAGAGGAATTTGTTAGCAGGGTTGCATTGAGAAGAGTTGCCCCACTTGACTCTCTGAAAAATTGTTGCACCCAGTAGCTAGGGGTTCCATAGACCTGTGCAGAGTTGAAGACAATTGCATCTGGCTTCCACCTTAACAAAATAGGTTTATAGTGTCAAGAATAACTCATAGACATTGATGTTATTTTACCCCCACTTTTCAATTCTCAAAAAACAAAAATAAGAACAGAAACAGAGCATGAGTGATGTACCGTCTGTCATTGGCATTTACAAAAAGTGGTGCATAGCTTGCCATCGCAACAACATCACTGCAGCAAATAAAAGCTTGGAATCATTTTAATCAAATTTCTACTAAAATAAATTACATCAAAATTTATGACCCTCAAAACCTTTTAGATTGGTCATCATAATTGAGCTACTAAGATTCTCAAAATCTTTTAGATTGGTCATGGTAATTGAGCTACTAAGATTTTCGAAAAGTGAAATAAGAATTGTCAAACTCATGAAACAGACGCTTAATTCTTAAAAATTTGTTTACCAAGGGAAAACAATCAATTAAAAGTAATCCATCTTTTGCAACCTGTTTTTTTCCAGCCCAATAAGGAATCCACCTTCAGCAAGTGCTGCTAAAAGACTTCCAGTGCCAGCATCATTTCCGGTCACAGCATATTCACTAACGAAGGCCTGCAAAAGTATAGAATGAATGTGAAGATTCATGTGTATGTATCAGTAACCAAATTCATAAGTGATATAGGCACATCACACCTTGGGACCAGTACGTGATGTATGATCAAACTTATGAGTCTTTGAAAACAAGTCGTTGGCAGATGTATAAATCTGATCAAGAATGAAAGAACAAGGTTGGTCAAATGTTTCGAAACAAGCCATAACAATTATGTAATAACATCAAAAGAAAAATGATATATCAAATGTCCAGTCATGAGTAACACAGGCACTATATCAAGAGTCTTACATGAAAATCATAAAAATCAGCTTTATGATCCAATGGACTAGAAGATCCATCACAGTTTGAGATTATTCCAATGTCTGGGTAGGCACGTTTTATAGCATCATAGAACTTGAGGTAGTTTCCTGGTCATTTGAAAACAACACAAGAGTGAGTCTCTGAGATCTATCATTTTTCAGAATCTAGTGCGCAATCAAACATTAGCTGATTCTTTGGGCAACCTAGTACAGAAAACCAGATTTGGTGACAAGAGCATCATTTCATAACTTTCTAAACCATAACAAAATACATCATAGGCAAGTAATCCTGGAAACTGCCAACGTTATATAGTTAGAGAACTTCTAAAATTCTAATTACTTCCCAAACAATTAATAAAACATGATAAAGAAATAAAAATTGCCAAACCCCAATAAATAAATAAAAACAAAATGCTTTCAGAACTTGCTCTAGAAGCATTTTAATAGCTTGAGCATTTTCTTGGGGTGATCTTAATAATTTTTTTAGCATTTTCTCTGTCTTCCCTGCAATTGTAATAGAAAACACTTAAATGAAAAAAATATAAAAGCAAGAGAGAGGAAAGGAATATAAATTGGAAAAGAAGAGGTTAAGCCCTTCACACAGATTATATCCCTATTTCTGCACTTGCTCTTTATTTATAATTTTTTTTTCTCTTTGGCATTCAAGAAAAACTTTTTGTCATAGAGAGAGAGAGTCTATGCTGGCATAAAAGTTAACACTAACAACATCAACCAACAATGTCTTACAAGATTCATTTTTTCATTAATCCAACCATTTAATTATCATTCAAATACTCAAGATACCTATCTTTATTCCTTATTGTTAAATATAATTATTTATTTGATCCAAAAAATTAGAAATGAATTAAAACAGTATGCAGACCTCTGTAATTCTTTTTCCCACAATCTTCATTCCCAACAGCAACATATCTCAAGTCAAAAGGATCAGGATGTCCCATTGCAGCTCGTACAGAACCCCATGTAGAGTTTGGATCACCTCTTGCAAACTCAATACCATCAAGGGCTTCCTACAAAACAGGGGGGGGAAAAAAAGGAAAACCTACTATGAATCTGTACCTCTAACCTAACAATAAGTACCACCTTGAACAGCAAGATAAGAAGCTAAGTTTTTCTGGACAAGAATGAAATAATTATACCACATGAAAGGGGCTTTTGGAATCAAGTTCCTATATTATATTAAAATTCAGAATTGATTTGTCAAATATGCTGCTGTATGAGGGGGATAAAAACTAGTAAAATCTCGAACCATTTTTCTTCTTAGAAATTAACTTAAAGGAGATAGTTTTTCTTGTTTTCTTGTTTTCAAATTAAGAAGATGGCTTTTTGACCCATGGTCTTGCAGATATGGGCTACAGACTTGCACACATACTTGCACAAAAGGTAAGACTGTGGAAGTATCGATTTCATCAGTATGGCTGATTCCTGTAATAAAACCAAAACACAAGGAAAATAAATAAATCAACTAAACAGGCCAAGAAGGAAAAATAAAAGGCAGCCCTGAAATCAACCATGTGCTTAATACCATTGTTAAATACCCATATGGGCAGCGCACCAAGGTCTTCTGCTAGCTGCATAAACAAGTAATTTTATCTTGTTATCTACTTGAGCACAGAAACGAAAGTCATTTTCTAAAAACTGAAAACTAAACTTCATCTATAGAAATGCATATGATGCCTACTTGAAGGAACTCAAAATAACCAAGGCCATCATCTGTCCAATAAATCCAAACATCACCAAAGTGCCCAGGTCTATTTTCCCAGGGTCCAACGCTTGCTTTCCAGCGAAATGCATTTCTTAACCATTCACCTTCAACAAAACAGCCACCTGATGCAATAAAATTGGAAATACTGCATTGTTTAGGGTGGAGTTCCTGAAGGTTCTGACAAGGAAAAAAATCACACACGCACACACAAATGTAGGAAGAAATATAGGAAGGACCGGGATTGGACAGAACCAATCTAATAAAATACACTGAAACTTTTAGAAAGCCTAATATTTACAAAAATTGCCCAATACTTCAGCCAAATGTAGCAGATGTGCATATCAGACTACTACTGCTATAGATAACTATACAATATACTAACTATATCACAGTAGAAAGTTGATGTTTTTATTCTAAATAGATTATTAATCTATTGAAACAATAGATCACTTATTACAATCACAAATTATTTGTATCCACACCATTGCTACAGTGGATCTGTAAATCAAGTGCATCAAAGGCATTATAAGGGATAGAGAGGAAGGTAAGTTGAAGCTCTGGGACAGAAGGGGGAAAAAACCAATCCAAAGGATTCAAGTTTATGAACATATGCATAAGAAGGGTAAAATGGGTATTCAAGAACAAAAAATTCAGTGAAAACTAAAATCCAGAATGAACTAGAAAAAACAAACAAATTGATAAATTAATATTATTAGTTTATCAACAAATGAGAAGATTCTATTAAATTTATGAATTTAATAGAGGTTCTCCTGGTCACTGTTTAAGCAGATATATAGCCAAAAGTAGCAAAGTCAAATATGAAGATCATCATCTCAGCAGCATGAGAACATAGCAAGGGAATCCTCATGAAAATCCTCACCAGAGCAGACAATTGCCAACATAAATAAATTCTATATACCTGGAAATCTGACGAATCGAGGTTTAAGATCTGCAAGCATTTGGAAGAGATCATTTCGAAAACCATGTCCCTGTGCCAAGATAAAGATGCAGAAAAGCTTAAGAAATATACATAGAATTAGCTATTAAGTCATAACAAGAAACATTATGAAAATGTATAGATGCAGGAAAAATAGTAAACACATAATATTTGACAGTTCTCATTTATTATTCAACTTCTGAAGTGACCAGCTACAAATTAGAAGTTAATTCGAAACCTACTTTTGGTCACTAATGACATTAAAATGCCATAAAAGAGTGTGCAACACCACGTAAGAGGAGACATACCTGAGCAGCATCAAGAAAAACAAACTAAAGCCTAAAATCTTAACAACCAGAAACAAATAAAGCAAACATGAGAGATAGAATTTAACGAAGAAGCCAAAAGAAAAATGCAATACATACTTCCCTGATACCTCTATCTTGAGGTAACTAACAAGATGCTCCTCTGTTTCAAACGCTATCAATTTTTACTGGACTACGCTTGAAACTAGACAACACTTCAGCGACCATCATAGTCCAATAAATGCCATAAAGTGAGGAAATGTCAAAGAAGAACTTTTTGGTATGTCTGTTTCCAGATTTTGATTTTTAAGTTCCTCCAAATTAGTTCAACTCATGAGATATCTTCTTCAGATTCTAAAATGACATGAAATAGCATACACATCTGTGTTAAGTATATACTTCCTTTGTCCTCCTAAGTCAAAACTGTTGAGTATATAGTAACTGAAATTCTGGGGTTTATTACACATTTTGAAAAGACAGATGAGTAACACATAGTAAAAAGGTAAACTTGTCACCTTGTATGTGTCCAAGGGCATAGCTGACACTTGATCAAACCATATACTGCCTTTTCTTGAAGTTGTCAGTTGAAGTCTTGCATTAGGATTTGTTTCTTTGGCTTCCAACAAAGTTTCCACCCTTGTCCAGTTTGAAACATCAGAAGCAGAAGCTCTGCACAAAAATTAAAATATACTGTAAGTCCAGCAGATACGAAAGCCTGGTTGGAAAAAAATCATCAATAGCAGATATCTAAAAAACGGTTTTGTGTTTTGGGGTGGGGGGGGGGTGTGGGGGAGAGTGATGGTGCTTACATAATATTAGAAGTAGCCAGCGTCTGCAACCCATTGGAGCTTGTCAGTGATACCGATATATTTACTGATCCCAGTGAACGGATATAAAAGACCACCTTGTAGGTCTTCCCTTGTTTTATGGCCTGGAAGAAGACGAGTAAAAAAGAATGCAGATTGCAGCAAATAAGAAAGAAAAATATAAAACCTTCAATAAGTAAACAAGAAAGGGATTTGGCAATCTTGTTTCTTGTACAAGCAGATCCTATAGAGTTAGAATGGGCAGAGATAATATTCTGGTACAATCACTGTGCCGTAGAGGGAAAGAAGTAATGCAGAAATAGTTTTCTTATAACAGTTGCCAAGTAATTCTCACCATGCCCCAGTATCCTGGGTTATAAACTCCAACTCCGCCAACTGGACAGATATTAGTGCCTTGACTGTCGCAAAGCACCTCCATTCGAAGGGCAACTTTGTTCCGCTCAAAGCATGATGAGCGGTCTGTTGATACAATTAAAGATGAATCGTTACCAATAATAGCCCAAGGATCAATATTTGAGGGAACGTTTTGACCCCCAGCTTCAAAACCTGTAATAGGAGATGCTTCAGATATAAATAATCAGAAAAAGTAATTTAATGTCAATAATAAATGGCTTAATGATTATGGTGGATATTTTGATTCTTAAGTGAAATGACCTCCTCCCCGGTAGACATTGCTATATTAGACATAGTGAAAAACATCAGAGAAACAGCCTAACAGGTTTCAAATAATGCGTACAGTATGCAGACAAAGAGAAGGGGGAAGATATTTATTGCATCATGTACAGATAGCAGATATGCACCAAACCCGCAAGTCTCATGAAGAATAGCAAGTCTAAGCATTCACTGTTCAATCAAATGATCAAATGCTTTCAAAAGCCCCCAAAAAACATGATTTCTCAAAATTATTGGGGCAGTTGAGTGACTGTGTCCACTGCTTTTGTGGTTTAACCAATAACCAAGGTTTAGATTTGAGAAACAAAGGAACCACTGACAGCAATCAAAGATTGATCCGACACATTTATAAGGCAAAGTGGATTCTTAAACTCTAGATATAACAAGAACATCAAGGTACTAAAAATCACATAAGCATATCCTTTTGCAGCAGAAGAGTAAAAACAGCCGATTTCGAAATGACCTCTGTTGCTCACAAGCTCTGCCCACAGTCCACCAGCTCCAGCATGATTGATCTCCTGCAGAAAGACAAAAAGAAAAATACAAGTTAAAAACTCCGCAACCAACTGAAAACCAGCAAAATCGAACAACATTATTTCAAGTGAAAGTCACTAATAAGCAAACCTCAAAGAATATTCCAAACAGAGTTTCAGGTATCGGCCGACCTTGAGAGGCATCTACCAACAGCCTCGCCGTCTGGTTTACCTCTACTTCGGCAGCAAAACATTGAAAAAGAAAACAAGTTGCAATGAAGAAGAGAAGCAAAAGAACACCGCAGGAAGGGACCTTGCAAAAAGCCATTGCTCAAACACCAGTCACCGCATCCAATTCCAACTCTCTTCAATCACAGCCTAATAATACCCAATAAAGCTGATAATTCAGTTACATTTCTGATCACACAACAGACAAAAGAAGATAAAAGGCATCATAATCATAACCATAACCCAACACCATGTTCTGTCACTCAAATCAGATAAACCGTTACGGACTAAACATATATCATAATCATAACCATAACCCAACACCATGTTCTGTCACTCAAATCAGAAACCGTTACGGACTAAACATGGAAACAAAACAAGAAAGACTTGTCGTCGTCGTCGTCACCATCTGGACTACTCAACACAGCAGATTGAAGTATTGAACCCAACCCAGATAAAAACCAGAACAAATAAAAACAGAGTGTGGTGAAAGTACCTTAAACGGAACAAACCCAGATAGAACTTTCAGAAAAATAATGATCAAAATGAAGACAAAAGACAGAGAAGTGGTACCTGAATCAAATGAAAACAATTGCGTTGTGTACTTGTGTTTAGGTGTAGGTGTTGACTGGAGCTTAAAGGAGTTGAGTTGGGGAGTTGAATGCAGTTATAACAACAAAACAAAGGCAGCGCGCATTGTTGTTATATAATGTGACGAATGAGTAATGATGTTGTGCTGGTGGCTGATGGGTTTTGTCAAATGGTCGTTGCCTTGCTTTGACGTAAATGGATAGAGTAATCCCGATTCTCGCAGTGGATTAGAAGGAAGAATTTTCACTTTATCTCAGGAACCAAATAAATAAATAAATAAATAAACAAATAAATAAAAAGATTTCTTTTTCCGGATTCCGCTACCTCGTTTCTGCTGACGTCAACCTTCCATCGTTGGACTTTTGCCGCTTTCATTTCACATTTTCGTTTATTTGTTTCTCCGTTTAAATAATTACATTAAGAATTTCGATTAATTAAACAACGTAATCCAAAACCAAACAAATACTTATTTTAACATAAAAGTTCTTAAACAAATTTGCTGAAGTTAAATGGATGTACATACAGTACCGGCGTATCTTCAAGTACGAAGAGTCATTGTCAAACCAAAAGGGATCTCTTTCCCTACCGTAGAAGAAGAAAACGAGCAAGTGAGAGATCTTGAGTGCAAGCATCGTCTGATTGTTTTTTTAGGAAAAAGTTGATGGGTATAAGCAAACGTTATCCAATAATAGATTTGGGGGCCAATCGGACAATTTCACCGTGGGGTTTTTCACTTTTGTTGTGCCTCGCCAGTCCACCTACGCAGCCAACTAAACTATTAAAAGATCATGTCGCTTCGTTGAGTTTCCCACCAAATTTAATGCGGTTGGTTTTTCGTCATTAGAATATTAATTTATGCCAGGACGGATGTTAAAGGAAAATTGGAGTGGGCCATAGTCCTGTAAAAATTTTAAATTTTTTAATATATATATAAATTTCAGGCTAATTATCTTTGTGTTATTGATCAAATAAAAATACATAGTATTGTTACACATGAGAATATTATTATTTTGATCTTCAGGTCTGATCAAATTTAGACTTGATCAGAATTTTTACACTCTAATTTATAATTTAATATATTATTTTGATCTTCAGGTCTGATCAAATTTAGACTTGATCAGAATTTTTACACTCTAATTTATAATTTAATATATTATTTTAGTTTTATTAAACTTATTGATGTCTAAATAAACGTAGTAATAATTTTTAAGGCCTAGTTCATACATCTAAGGATTGCATATATATATATATATATACAATACTTTTTCTTTATAATAAAAATTACTTTTTTTAATTATATATATATATATATATATACATTCATTCGGATCATGTGACCAAAGTTTTCAACTTTCGCCCCTTTTTTAGAACGAATTACTTTCATTTTAAAACTTGGTTGATTAGTGAGCGGGTATTTGGTATGGCTCATCACAAATATCTATTTAAACTCATAAAATTAAAAAAAAAATTATTAGTATTGTTTAATCATATTTTGAGTAAAAGCTAAATAAGTTATTTTATTTTTAGTAAGTATTTATTTGGTGTGATTTATTTAATGATCACAAATGCTTATTTTATTTTATAAAATTTTTCTTTTAAATTTTTTTGTTATCGTTTGGTTATACTTTTAATAGAGTTTTTGTAGATTAAATAAATCATTTTACTTCTATTAACAAAAGATTAAATTTTGAGTTTTTAGGAGTAAATGTTGTAAAGTTTTTTTAATATATTAAAATGTCTAAAATATGTTTTACTTATTTGACAACCTTATTTTATTATTTTCATAATATAATTTTAAAAACTTATTTATTAAAATAATTTTATAATTTTTAATAAACACTCTTACTGACAACTAAACAACTAAACAATTTTTGGTGAACATTCTACTTTTAAAAGCTTTACTAATAAAAAGTCCATTTAAATAAATTTTATTTGAAAAACTATATCAAACGGAGCCTTTGAAAGTAGAGATTGTACAATGTATTTAAAGAATAAAATTATCTAAAATACCCTAAATTTATTTGAGCATCTTATTTTATTTATTTCATAAGATAATTATAAAAATTTGTCTATTAAAATAATTTTACAATATTTAATAAAAACTCTTATCGATAACCAAACAATTAAAATATTTTTAATAAAATTTATATTTTCTATTAATTCTATTAATAAAATTTCTATTTAAATAAAATTTACTAGAAAAATTATGCCATACGGATGTGTGTGTGTGTGTGTATATATAGAAAGGAGATGAATAAATTGATTTCGCATTATCGTGCCGAGGATAAAACAACCAGATAGATTGATAAGGATGCCACGTTGAATGATTCATTACTTTAAATAAAGTGTGGGTAAGTTTATTACTCTTCTGAAAAAAATGTAAATAAATAAATAACTATTTTTTTGGCAAACTCAGCCCGTTTAGCAGACTATTTGGGTTTGCATAGGCCCAGGCTTTGAAGCCGACACGCCCCATCAACTGGGCCTGTTGTACCCACAGGTACAGCAGAATTGACAAAAGACCAAAAAAAAAAGGCGCGAATGATAGGGATACAAGTTTACTTTACAAACATTTTTTTTACATTAATAAAAATACACGATTGATTAAATGATTTTCATACGAGCTCACTTTGGTAATACATCATTGGAATGAGATATGATTTTGACGAAGTTTTGATTCTAATATTATTAGATTATGATAACAAAAAAATAAATAAATAATTATATTTAAATTACATATTTAAATACGTGTATTCTTTATTAAAGAATCCAATGAATTGATTAGAATTCTTTTAAAAAGAATTAAAATATCTTATTTGTAAAAATAAGTAGTGTAAAAATATTAAATATCTCATCTATTTTATTTTAAATTTTAATCTTAAATAATATAATATTAAATAAATAATAATATAACGTAATTAATTCACTTAAAACTGGTGAAATTTATCAACTACTGTAAATGACACGTCACACTCAAAATTATGGTAGATGAATTTTTAAGATAATTTTTTTTTGGATATGTATCATTCGCGAATAAAAGAAAGAGTTTTGCTATTTGCCCCGGGTCAAACCCCGAAATTAATAAACGACGCCATTTCAATTTCTTTTTTTTTTTTCTTTCATCCCAGCTAAAACGGCGTCGTTTTAGGTGGGTTAAGGCTGCAAAAGCATCAGATTTGTCACCAATAAATCATTTGCAACATTAATTAACAAGGGTAAACAAAAACGAACAACAGAGACATACATTGTTCTTTTTTCAAAATGAAGCAACAAATGTGTTTAGGGAATGAAATAGGGTGACCAAGATAAAGGTGTTTGCTCATAAATTATCATATTCTCCTCAAAGTAAAAGTTAGCAAATGGTTGAGCAGAACATCTCGACCAGGATGTTGTTAGGTGAAATTGAGCACATCACCTCGACCAGAATGTTATTGGTCACCTCGAGCAGATCACCTCGACCAGGATGTTATTGGTCACCTCGACCAGGATGTTATTGGTCACCTCGAGCAGATCACCTCGACCAGGAAGTTATTGGTCACCTCGAGCCCTCGAGCGCATCACCTCGACCAGAATGTTATTGGTCACCTCGACTAGAATAATATGTGGTGACCTTGAGCACATCACCTCGACCAGGATGTTATGAGTCACCTCGACCAGAATAATATGTGATGACCTCGAGCAGATCATATCGACCAGGATGTTATGGGTCACCTCGACTAGAATAATATGTGGTGACCTCGAGCACATCACCTCGACCAGGATGCTATTGGTCACCTCAACCAGTAAGTTACCAGGAAGCACGATTCAGTCAAAATATTTTCTCTGAAATATTATGGACCATGTTTTTAGTGGGCGGAAAATTAGTAGTTTTCTTGAGAATTATAGGGGAGAGGATAAAAACCGCTATAATTTCCTATAAAAACCCTAGGAAGGGGAAGGAGGAGGGGGGCTTCGAGCTCTCTCTCTCTCTCTCTTTGGGCAACTGAACCCATTTAATTTTTTTCTCTCTCTACCACTGGAAAATTTCTCTTTCGCTTATGATTTCTTTAAGATTAATTATTCTCAATTATTTTCCTTTAAATTTACTTAAAAACTTTTTTGTTTAAAGCAATCATAATTAAGCCACATGAATTGTGGTATAGGTTTTTCTAAGTAAGACCCAAATCGTTGACTTGAGCGTCGGAGGATTCTCGCCGGAAAAACTTCCGGCACCTCCTGTCTGTTGGTTGTGCTCACAGGCTCACATGTTATTTGCTCATGGATCATCTGCTCATGGATTGTCTGCTCATGGGTTGTCTGCTCATGAATTATCTGCTCATGGATTGTCTGCTCATGGATCGTCTACTCATGAGTTGTCTGCTCATAGAACATCTGCTCATAGAAAATCTGCTCATGGTGCTAACTAATCAGCGGCTTCCCACCAAATAAATTTAATGCTGATGCAGGGATATAAGATTCGATCAACTCATCTGGATTTCGGCATCAACAAAACGTACATTAAATAAAATTTATTCAGACATGAGTGCAGGCACCAGAAAAAAAAAGAAAAAAAGAGAGATCCAATTTCGTACAACATACAGGCTCTTAGTTGTCTGCATTTTCATTCTTTCATCTTCTACCAGTTAATAACTACACAATTGCCTGCTCTTAGTTGCCTGCATTTTCGTTCTTTCATCTTCTACCAGTTAATAACTACACAATTGCCTTTGCTACTTTCAAAATAAAAATTATAGCAATATTAAATAAGAAAAATAAAAAGCGAAGAAACGAGAGGGTAAAATATACAAGCTGGAGCAAACAAAAGAATCTATAAACGAGAATCGTTTTGGTTTGTTCTCCACGGATAACCTCCAGCTACAAAACCATATTGATGAGAAAATTTTATTTTGCCTGCAATACACGACAATCAAAAAATTTCTTGGGTGGCCGTGTTGTCTAATGCGTCGTCATAGGAAAGAAAATGGTTGAGGAGGAGGTTGACATGAGAGTAGAGGAGGGTTTGTGAAGAAGATGAAGAAAAAGGTTTGTGAATGAGAGAGATGAGGGTTTTTTGCAGAGGGGTAAAACAAAGAGGAAGACAAAGTAATTGGGTTTTCGCTGCTGATTTTATCTTTTCTAAGTCAAACAGCGTCGTTTTATAGAGAATAAAAACATAAAAAAGACATTCACGAAACGACGTTGTTTAGGGTAATTTTGGGATCTGACCCGGGATTTGACTCGGGACAAGTAGCATTTTCCTCAATGAAATAAATGGACCCGCCCCAATTGAATTCAAGTGCGAAAGAGACGATCAGGATCTATAGACGATCTACACAGTCGCACTGAGAGCCCACGGGTCCGCAAAACACACGAATATCGCTGTCTGAGTAATAGTATGAATTAATAAAAACCATACTTGGGGTATTCAAATCAAAATTGGAAATCACTACAAAAATTAGAAATGAAATGATCAGGTAACGACAGTAGTTGCAAATCCTCTCTTCGGTATTTGACTTTCCCCTGATCTGTTTGAATATCGATTTCTTATTAATTATTTTATGTATTCTTGAATTGTTGCTTGACGACCTCTGCATCCATTTGCATGTTCATGTGGCAGGAATTCATTCTCTTCAACAAATTTAATTTAACCAAAGTTTTGCTTGCCGGTATGAAAATGAAACCTCCTGTGACTTTTAACATTTTTGTTTCCATCTTATGTAGGCTAAGTAGCTTTTATCCATTTTGGTTTAATTTTCATAACTGTCTTCGTCTAATATTAGGAGCTGATATTACTTGAAGAATTTGAGTTAGCATAACTGGGGATTTTGTTTATAATGGATCGAACTTTTGGGCAAGACTCGGTTCCTCTTTCTGGGCCATTGGATAAGTCTAGGGTTTGGGATGTAAAGCCATTGCGGCGTCTTGTTCCTGTATTCCCTTCTGCACCCAATTCATCTTCCTCTTCAGCTCCGCCAGGTGCTGCCCCATTTTTTTGCACCGCTCCTTTTGGTCCTTTCCCTTCAGAGGTTTCCCCCTTCTACCCGTTTTCTGCTTCAGTGGGGGCTCAGGGGCAGCCCCAACAAAATGCATCTTTTGGATATGGCAACCCAGTTACTGCTGCTGTTCCAATAACTTCATTTAGGACGCCGCCGCACTCAACAGCTCAGGTAAATGGAGATACTGGGCCATCTAGGAGTTCTAGAGGTCGTGTTCAATCGCAATCCCAGGGCAGTTTTGGAGATGAGGATGGATACTGTGACAGCCAGAATCAGGGTGCCCAGTTTGTGAGTAGATATAGTATGCACATTGCTGATGCGGAGGATAATAGTAAGGGTGGGAGGCAGAAGAATAAGCCCCAGAAGAGGACTAGAAGTGGGCGGGATATCAATGTTACCTTGCCAAATATTGATGTGGATTCAATAGTTAACAATATTCTCTCATCATATAATCTCATGGAATTTGACACGGTACGGCGAACTGATGGTGACAGGGACTCTGTGGGATATATACTTCTGATATTTGATTTGCTTCGAAGAAAACTATCGCAGATTGAAGATGTGAGAGAAGCAATGCCAGGGGTTGCTAGACGGCCTGACTTGAGAGTGGGTACAATCTTAATGAATAAAGGGATTCGAACCAACGTTAAGAAGAGAATTGGAGCTGTCCCTGGTGTTGAAGTTGGGGATATTTTCTTTTTCAGGATGGAATTGTGCTTGGTTGGGTTGCATCATCCAATTATGGCAGGAATTGGTTACATGGGTCTGACAGTTAATTTAGAAGAAGAGTCCGTGGCGGTTAGTGTTGTTTCGTCCGGGGGATATGAGGATAATGTAGAGGATGGGGATGTGTTGATTTACAGTGGACAAGGAGGGAATATTAATAGGAAAGACAAGGAAGTGACAGACCAGAAACTTGAGAGGGGTAATCTTGCTTTGGAGAAAAGCTTGCGTCGGGGAAATGAGGTACGGGTGATTAGGGGTGTGAAGGATCTGTCAACCCCAACTGGCAAGATATATGTCTATGATGGTCTTTATAAAATCCAGGAGTCATGGACTGAGAAAGGAAAGTCAGGCTGCAATGTATTCAAATATAAGTTTATTAGGGTACATGGGCAGCCTGAAGCATTTATGACATGGAAACTGATTCAGCAATGGAAGGATGGTATCTCTTTGAGAGTTGGGGTCATATTACCAGATCTTACGTCCGGGGCAGAAAACATACCTGTTTCTCTTGTAAATGATGTTGATGATGAGAAAGGGCCTGCCCATTTTACATATTTGGCTAGTCTCAAGTATGCTCAACCAGTTGATTCACTTGAAATTTTTGGTGGCTGTGACTGCCGCAATGGATGTGTCCCTGGTGATCAAATTTGTCCATGCATTCAAAAAAATGCTGGCTATCTTCCGTATACTTCAAATGGTGTTCTTGTGACTCATAAATCCTTAGTGCATGAGTGTGGTCCTTCTTGTCAGTGTCCTCCTACCTGCCGGAACCGAGTGTCTCAAGGTGGCCTGAGAGTACATTTGGAGGTGTTTAAAACTAAGGATAAAGGCTGGGGTCTTAGGTCTTGGGATCCCATCCGTGCTGGGGCTTTCATATGTGAATATGCAGGGCAGGTTATTGACATTTCGAAGATAGAGGAACTTGGAGGTGAAAATGTAGATGATTATCTTTTTGATGCTACCCGTACATATCAGCCTGTAGAGCCCGTGCCCAGTGATGCCAATGGGGTTCCAAAGATACCGTTTCCCTTAATTATAACTGCAAAAGATGTTGGAAATGTAGCTCGTTTCATGAATCACAGTTGCTCTCCCAATGTGTTTTGGCAGCCTGTTCTCCGCCAAAGTGACAAGGGGTATGATCTTCATGTTGCATTTCATGCCATCAAACACATACCTCCCATGAGAGAGTTGACTTATGATTATGGCCTGCCAGACAAAGCAGAAAGAAAGAAGAACTGCCTTTGTGGGTCATCAAAGTGCAGAGGCTACTTTTACTAATGTTTGATCAACAGATGACATTGGATGGGAATATGGTCCTGGCTAACTAATGCATTTAGAAGAAGGTTAGATTTCTCCAACCTACTTTTCTAGGCTTTTACTAGTGATTCCAAATTTTTAATTTGGATGACTGCTGTGAAGAAATAATATTGCATTTTCATATCTGCACTAATAGAATGTGGTTTGTTTGTTAATTAAATTTCCCTAATATCTTATAAAAGTTGAATTATCAAGTAGTTTGACATAGATCCAAACAATGTCATCGTGAGTATGCTTTTTTTATATAATAGTAAATATTTTACGGTCCAATATTCCTAAGACTAGTAATGCTATTCAGCATTCTTAAAACAATGCATAAGAATACTAATACTGTTCAGCATTCTTAAAACAAAGCATAATTCCTGAGGCACCAGATATATGGGTGAGGAGCTCAGCAATGAGCTAACCTTTTTTGTATAGTCTGCGTGGTGACAGGGCTTGATCCTCATCTTGTGGTGGCCTGGCAGGATAAATGGAAGGCATGAAATTAACATTTGGACCTTAACATTTGTGTATAGTGCTCAAGGTATTCCAGTTATGGAGATAGTGATTTTACCTTAATTATCTTTTTCTGATTGCTGTGACACCAAAAAACATTGACTTTTTATTAGAGCTGCTGTGAGAGAAGGCTGGTTTTGATATACTGGTTGCAGCCTGAAAGCTTGTCTTGTGTAATGTCAGAAGGGAATAGATTCATTTTTTGATAATGGAAGTGAAGAAAAATTCCCTATTTGGGTTTTTTTAGGAGATTCATAGATTAATTTCTCCATCTGGGTATGTATTGCTAAACAAGGGACTGAGATACTTATTTCAGTTTTGGTTAGTTATTTTACTTAGAATGAGCAATAACTTGCCTCCTCACTCCATGGCTATAAGTGTTCATAGGTCTGAGCTTGTGCTTGTGGCTCACGTGCTCATGCTTTTATTTTTATTATACAAAGTGCTCATAAGTGTTCATTTTGTTCTGATCTGTCATTAATAGTTTGCATGCGTCTAAATTATATGAGACATGGTTCTGTTATTTTATTATTGAATATTTACATGGTCTCTCATTAGATAGAACATCTGGGTATGCTTAAACCATGTTCTCACTCTTGCTGGATTGCCTGGTCCTTTCCTTAGGTAATCTCTAGTTGCCAGGGGGACAAGGCTGCAGAGTGACTTGAAAACGCAAGTGTTTTTGCTGAATGCATTGTGGTTGAACTGTATTTTAGTTTAACAGATATTTGCAGGAAAGAATGCTGAGAACTAGCTTGTTTGGTTTTGTAGTCATCCACACAAGAAGAAGTTTTTTTGCAGCTTGTTCATGTGCTAACATTTTGAAGATGTAACATAAGAATTTTTTGTGTAGAATCCATCCAAGTTGTAACATGGAACGCTATACAGTGCTCCTGTATAGTTTAGTGTAACTTGCTTCTCCCAATGATATTGCCTACACTATTTTGATGCATTTGGGTTTGTTATATAACATGGAGTCAACAATACTCCTGACCTAGTCAAGGATTTCTACTCTGTTCATTTATAATGTGTCACGGTACATACGTTTCCAAAAAAGTCTATGCTTCAGGATGATGTGGGTGGGGTTTCATTGTGCTTGTATGTATCATTCCTAATTTCATGGAGCCTTAGATGATCGTGGCCCTTTTGCTGTAATTGATTCTGTTGTTGCTTCAAGGTCTAAGAGAGATAAACTAGGGGTATTTTGGTTGCATTTATTTTAACGAGATACATAATTGAATGTACACGGGTTGCTTCCCTTGAGCAGCCTAGAGATGAATCAGGGAGTTGGCTTGGAAAAGTTTCATCTTGTGAAGAGGAATTTACAAATGACAATTCCCTGCAAGGCATAATTTACAAATGAACTAGCAAGCCACCTGTGATTGTATCAAGTTCACAAAGATTATAATAAAATAATGAGAAGTTTTTCTTGATTGGTATATCATCAATTTTGTATACCCTTTAGTTGGATAGAATGAAAATTTGGTACCAGGTCCAAAAAAATTGTTACCGAAAAGAGAAGAGAGAGAGAGAGAGAGAGAGAGAGAGAGAGAGAGAGAGAGAGAGAGTTTTGTACCCTTACTGCAAACTTAGTGAAAAGATCTACCCATTTAAAATAATAACAGTAATTATACCCTCCTTGAAAGCATGTGTAGAATTGATTGAATAAGATGTTGGTAGTGATGCTTAGATTGATTAATCTTGATAGATTTAAGCTCAACCCAAATGGATGCTTCGATAAGGAGTTTGAATGCATCAGTACAATTCAGGTAATCATAAAATTAGATAATTGCGGTATAACCATTACCGACTAAATGCTCAAGTTGATCAAGAAGAGCTTGTTCAATCATAGGCACTGGTTGTTTTTCTTCTTGGTTAATTATTCTGATCAATAGAGGACTCAACCTGGTTACGAAGACTGTTCATTTTGCATCTCCATCTGAAGATGAAGATTTTCATCACAAGAAACAAGCACACACTGAATAGGGTCATCAATCACATGACATCTGTTGGAGAAAATATAAAATAATCAATAAAAGTGTGCAGCAAAAAGTAATGCTCCTAAAAAATGAGGAACATAGTCATGCTCCCCCAAGAATGGAGAGTAAGGTTCCCCAAGAATAGGTAGCAAGAGTCATGCTCCTACGGAGCAGAAATTATGGTCTCTAAGAGTGGGGAGCAGAAATTATAGTTTTCAGAAGTGGAGGATGGCAAAAGACGTCGATCTTAACCCATGAGGACTCTTGACTCAATTTTAAATTATGGACCGTACAGAAAAAGTCAAATTTAAATAGAAGTGTTATTGTTGAATCAAGCCTAATAGAATAAAAGTCAACAATAGAATGATAGTGCTTGGTCCAGAAGTAAATAAAATAAAGTTTGACAGAATACAATCTGTAAAAAAATAAAAATATTTAATTTAAATATGAGGGGATAGAGGAGAATTATGAGAGTTTAAGTGAGAAAATGATTTTATTTGTAGAAGGTTATAAAAACAGAGGTCTCTTATAGTATGGGGGTAAAAAAAAAAAAAAAAAAAAACTGAGGGAGAGTTGAATTGTAATCAACGACCTTAGTAAAAAATGCTTTGTTTACTCGCAGGCTTATTAGATTACATGGGCGATTCTCAACAACAGGCTCATCACCACATCGTCATTAACCTGATCTTCAAACTTTACCATTTTCCTTGATTTCGTCTCCCCTGCTCGCTGATGATCATTGACTTCAACAATCTTGACATTACACATAATTTTATGGGAATAATTCTCGCAAGTGGTTGTAAAATTGACATTCCCTTTCAAAAAGAAATTGCAAGACATCACCTACGAAAGAGCACGAAAGTTCCAAGTTCATGTGATTGCCATTTTATGTTCCGTTTGATGTTTAAAGGATTTTCTCTAACAACAAGTCAACAACAACAACACCGACTCCTCTAATCATTTCTTACAGGACAGGACACCGATGTTATGTCACCAAGGGCCGAGCTCCTACAATAGAAGAACAGCGGATGCCATGGCACGTTTAGGTCTTTGCAGAATCATTTGAATTTCTGAATAAAATATGATAATATCATGAGTTTCAAGTGAGAAAATTTCATTTTAATTAATCCTGCATATTTTCTCACAATATTTTATTTTACTTTGAAGAAAATATGTTGTTTAAATTATATGATCTCATAAATAAATTTTGATAATAACTTATAACTTTACAATTAGTAATTTATTATTAATAAGCTTAATTATGATATCCTTAAGGTATAGTACCCTAAAGTTCAGATCCTCAAATGTTGTCAAATAATCATATTTTATTGATTTTTAAATGTTAAAATATCTTTTATTATCTGACAATCTTGTTTGATTCATTTCATAACATAACTTTAAAAAATTTACTTATTAAAATAATTTTTAATTTTTAATAAAAATTCTGATTGACAACCAAACAATTTTTTTTTTTTGATAAAGATTGCTTAATGCTTGGAAGTTCCTTTATTCAATCATTTTTCTTCTTCTTGTTGCTAGATATCTCATTCATACATGTCTTCTCTTTGCTTCTCAAGCCTATAATTACTTAGAGACAGAGTTCGAAAATGTCAAATTTTTTATGATTTCACCATACACAATTGAATTGTTAAAACTTCTAGATAGATATCCCACATCTGAACTGAATTTTTTTAATAAAATTTTACTAATAAAAGTTCTACTTAAACAAATTTTATTTAAAAAAACTATACTAAATGGAGCCTTAAAGATAATAATTGTTTATTTAATCTTAAATTTTTTTAATTTCATTATTTTTTAGTTGTATTTTTAATAAAGATTAAATAAATGTTTTTATATGTTCTAATAAAAATATAAATTTTAAACTTTTAAAAATAAAAATAAGAGAAAGTTATAAAAAAACTAAATCATCTAAAGTACCTTAATCTAAATCTCAAGCGATGAAGGTTCACCGTTAATCATTAACAAAAGGCGAGAGCTCCGTTAAGAAAAAAGGGCCAATGATTATCCTTAAACTAAAGTGAATGTAAACCAATTAACCAACTCCGAGTGAATTATAAATAAATAAATAAATAAAATAAAAGATAGAAAAAAAAAAACCAACTCAGACTGCAAAATCCCATTTTATTTCCAAAAATAAGGAATATTTGACCCGTGAACCATCAACCCGAACCCGGGTAAGACAGAGGTCCATGTCTATAAATTGCTTTGGAGAATATAATCGGGCATTTAGGGTTTTAGTCTTCTCTCTTTCGTGTCCGCTTCTCGTTCTCAAGTCTCAACACCCAGCCCAAAAAAAATGACTGCTCAGTCTCAAGAAGAGCTCCTCGCTGCCCATCTTGAAGAGCAAAAGCTCAACGTAAGTCCGTTTAGTTCTTGAAGTTTTGTTTTTCCGTGTGAAATACCTAAATAGGTCACTTTTAATAATTTTCTTTTCTTTTTGGGGTCAGGGAATTGAATTTCTTAGATAACCTATTTGATGCTGAAAGCCTTGTAGATCTTGTTGGATTGATTGGACTCAATGAGGGTTTTGATTAATTTGCATTTCAGATTCCATACTTAGTTGTTTTTCCTAGTTTATGTAGATTATATTGGACACCGTTTCTATGTGGGAGATAAGTTTTTACTTAATTGAGTAAATCCCTAGTCCTCCCCGGTTTGGTAGATTTACAAAATAAACCTAGAACAGATGTTGATTGATGTGTGATAAAATATATTGCAGCCCGATGAGCCTGTAGTCGAGGATGACGATGATGAGGACGATGATGAGGAGGATGAGGATGATGACAAGGATGAAGATGATGTGGAAGGTAAGAGAATAACCCATACATAGATTTGATATTAGTATGTTTTATGAATTTTTTTATGTTAGATGTGTATATATAGGATTAAGTCATAGTATCAATCTTTACTTCCGATTTTAATTAATTGGATGATATGTATCTTTGTGAGAAAGCTTCCTACTCATTAAATTTAATAGAGGGTCTTATATGCGTTTGTAAATAGTGAAAAAAAACTTGTTATGATGTTTAAGATTTTGGAGTGCTAGTGGTTGGCAAGGAAATGTATTGTTAATGGAATGGAAAGATTTATGAACTAGTAGTAGTGGTTCAAGCACAATTGATCTGGTAATATATCAATATCAGATTTAGAGTAATGCAGTTCTTATTCATAATTCATTCACATTGTAAGGTATCATTGTGAAAAATTTGGAATTACTGAACAATATGATGGGCCATACGCAAACTAAGAAGTATATGCTTTGTATTTAGTGTAAACATTAATAAATAGAAAAGTGAGCATGCAGTTACTGACTGATTTCAATATGGCAGGGAAAGGAGATGGAAGTGGTCGCTCAAAACAGAGCAGGAGTGAAAAGAAGAGTCGAAAAGCAATGTTGAAACTTGGAATGAAGCCAATCCCTGGTGTCAGTCGAGTTACAGTTAAAAAGAGCAAAAATGTCAGTGTTTGAATTATTAACTAACTTTTTGTGTCCTGTTGCTTTGGTTCAAACATCTATATAGAGCATAAAAACTGATGCCTTCTTTTTCTTTTCCCAGATTTTGTTTGTTATCTCCAAACCAGATGTTTTCAAGAGTCCTACATCTGACACATACATTGTCTTTGGGGAAGCAAAGATCGAGGATCTGAGTTCACAACTGCAAACTCAGGCTGCAGAGCAGTTCAAGGTCCCTCCTCCTAACACAGGTAATGTGGCATCAAAGCCTGAGTCTTCGGCCATGGCTCAAGATGACGAAGAAGTAGATGAGACTGGTGTGGAGCCAAAGGACATTGAGTTGGTAATGACTCAAGCTGGGGTACCGAGGTCAAGGGCTGTGAAAGCACTCAAAGCCGCAGATGGTGACATCGTTTCTGCCATTATGGAGCTAACAAATTGATGGTCACTTTCTTAATTATGTTGCTCTGCTGAATGATCCTATAAGGAAATCTTTTTTTTTTTTTTTCTCGCTGTTACCATTTACAATTGAAGTTGCAGATTCTTGCAGGCTTTATAACTTCTCTCTCTTTTTTTCCCCTCTTTTTCCCTTGTGTATCAGCATGAAACAGCTTTTCTTAGTGTTAGACTAAGAATGTTGTTATGCGAGATTCCAATCTGGGTGTGAGAGTCAAGCCAGTAAGGTTTTGATATATCTATTACATACTTACAATAGCTTTGGGAATTGGGAATCTTAGAGAAGGGTGGGGGATTTAAGAGAATAGTTCGTTTTATATCCTCCCTGTTAAAAAAGCAGCAGTTTATTTTGAAAACAAAATAAAAAAAAAACACATAGCTATGTACAAACCTTTGCTTCCTGTATGAATACGACATGTTACCAAATTCAATTTTTTTCTAATATCTTAGAGAATGGACATAATTGGGAATCATTTGGGTATATTTTTCATTTTCAAACACAAATTTGGTATTCAGAACCAAGAACTTTGAGTTGGTACTTGAGTGAAGGTGCATGCGGGTGTCTATTATATTATCTTCACCATAAAGTATAGGTGTCTATTATCTTCACCTTAAAAATATTTTGAGATTGGCATTAAGAGATGTACCAAATTAGATGACAACTAAAAGAGAGATTTGATTCATAGACTTGGATAGGGAAAGTTTCAATAATTAAAAGACAACACAATGCTGTCGGTGAGTGACCAACTACTCGAGGATGCCTTCCTTGGCCTTCTGGTTTATATCACGTCCAAAGTCTGGATCACTGTTTTTGCTACTCTGTTTGTTCTGAATGTTAAAATTTTGTTACAAACTAAAGAGCAGTGAATCAAAAACGCATCAATCCTTAATATCCCTATTTGCATAATCATGATGAGGCCACACTTTCAATTGAGGTTTTCAATTCCAGAAACCATAGGTCGGAGTCGAACCAGGTCGCTTTTTTACGTTCATGGAATTAAGAAATGTGAAAAAAATAAATAAAAAGTAAAAATATTAAGAATTAAAAACTACGCGAAATTTTGCACGATAGCTGCAGATACAACTGAAAAACACAAAAAAGGGAAGTATAATTTACATAAAAGACGGTAGAACACACATGACACCCAATTACTCTTTTAAGAGACACACTGGACTTGTAGATTTCAATGTCCCAACCAATTCCAAAGTTTTAAGAAGTCCTTTTTGGTATCAATTGAGACACCGACTTATCATGAACAATTTATTAACACACTGACTTCTAGTCTTTAATCAAATGGCCATCCGGAATACCCCATGTGAGGGTTACTCTCGTGCATTGCTGGTGAACTGCTTTCAGTTGTTCCATTGTGATTAGAGCTTGAATTCGAAGATCGGAACGGCCAGAAACCAGAGAACAAATTCCGTCTTCCTTGATTCTCCCTTCCGTTGCCATTACTACCAAAAGTGGTGCTTCGACTTTGACCACTTGAGCTTTGATGAATACGACTGCTACTTGACCCTTGCAGTGGTAATTCTTGGCGACATACAGGACATGAGTTGTGCTGCACTAGCCATGGCACAATACAATCTGAGTGGTATATATGGTTACATGGCATTTGTCTAGCTTCAGACCCCAGCTCGAATTTATCTTGGCAAACTGGACAGTGTGAATCAGAACGGAGATGCCTCTGTGTGATCCTAACGGTGGGCATAGCATCAATTGCAGATCTCGCCGCTGGGGGAGGGCTACGTCGATCATTAGCTGAAAGCTGCTCAAACAGTTCTTCCAATCCAGGACCTATAAAATAATCACCAGTATTACCACGTGCAAAGCCAAGCCCCGGAGCACCACCAAAGATTGCTTCGAATCCGCTATTTCCAGACAACCTTAAAGGAATTTGGCCACCAAATATCAACAAAGGTCCAAGACCCTGACCGTGCTCAGGAGTTGAATCATATCTTCCCCGAATATCATGGCTATGTCTGTCTGCCATTCGGTGCCTCATGAAGGCTGAAAAGGCTTCCATAAGTCCAAGCCTCTGGTCACGTTCTTCATCATTGTCCAGGCCAAAGAAATCCAGAGGACTTACACCCACCATATCATCAAGCTCTTGAACAAATCCTCCACTGCAGTAAAGGCAGACTGCATCTTCTCCTTGCAGGCGAACTGGCCTCCTGCATCTGTAACACCAATGGGTGTTTCTGCCACTTGACATCCTCTCCTCTCTTTCTCCCTTCAAAAAGTCTCAGAAGTCAAAAACTAAAACTTGCACCCAGAATTCCACGTAGCTACTATCCTGGCATACAGGCAACAAATCAATTAGATAGCATATTAATATAAACCTTTGGCCATCATCAAAGGCTATTTGATAACTTAAAAAAAAATTGAGAAGTTATATAAAAATATTCAACAAAATGGTTTCTCTGATTATAGGTTCATAATGTCATGATTCCTACTTCTACAAGAAAAGAAGGTTTAAAATAAACTTGTAAATCATAATCAATTGACAGAATGATGTAAAAAAACAAAAAAAATCCAACCAAAAATCATAGGATCTGGTAGATAACATTATTTTTTTTTTAAGGAAAAAAGAAAATTGTTTCTGTAAATTGCAAACAAGAATTATGTGCAGTAGTTGAATTTTAAGAAATAAACCTCTTAAATGTACTTCAATAACTGTTTTATGCCGAAAAAAGAAATGAAATCGTAACTGGTACTAATATCTGAAAGTTTTTGAAGTCAATAAAGAAAATATATCAGTTTCAAACCGTCAGTTCAAAAATGCACAAAACATCCTCGAAGCACCATATTCAAGACTTCTCCATTTCTGGAAAGAGAAAACAGTATTCATACGTGCCAAAGCAGTCCAGTGAAAGTGAATAAGGAAATGTAAACAGCAGAAAGCAATGACAAATGTGCAGACAAATGCAGGATAAAAATCTTTACCAGTAAATCTCTTCCAACCCTCATCCAAACCAACAAAATTACATGGGAACTTTGGATATACTACCATCAGTATCAAAATGGCTATAGCAGTCCATACATTGTGGTTAAGACCATTAAAGAAAATGAAAGCCATCATCACAAAGGATACTTAAAAATAGATACAATAACCTATTCCTCAGATCCAGAGTATAGTGATGTGCTGCTAACAGTCGTATTAGCACATTCTAAATGATATAATCCTTTCTTTAAATTCCACGCGGGTCACTTGACTTGTGATTGACCAATTCTATGTTACATATGCGAACGAGAAAGTGTTACCACAGAAGCTTGATAATAAAAATTACTGAAAATCACACTCTTTGAGGCATTCTCAGCTTGTTACTAGTTGCTGGTAGGTCAACAAGAAACCCAACTGTTAAACAGCAACTGCTAACATCAATTTACAAAATAAAAAGTAAAAACAATGATACAATTCAAAGTCAGAATCAAAGCTATGCTTCAGCTATCATTTAATCTAACAGAAACGCAAAATTTACGAAAATCTTCAATTCTAATTTGTTCTTCTTCTTCATTTAAATGATCAGCTAAAAACTGAATTTATCCGGTACGAAAAAATAATTTCTAAATTTCGTTTTAATTTCCGCAATTTCTCAGCGACCAAACGGAACAGAAAAGCCGGAAACGATGACGTCATTATTATTGAAAGTGAAAATATGACAAAATTTTACGGAATCGTATTGTGATATAAACAATCGAACGAGAGATTAAATGAGTCAAAAGACACGAAATCGGCACGTACCTTTAAGAAGAAATGCTTCGATTTTTT
The DNA here is from genome assembly GCA_002013955.2 of Citrus medica. Classification (NCBI taxonomy): domain Eukaryota; kingdom Viridiplantae; phylum Streptophyta; class Magnoliopsida; order Sapindales; family Rutaceae; genus Citrus; species Citrus medica. The sequence goes on along the minus strand of MKYO02031380.1, from coordinate 49,176 downwards.
TTATTTTTTATTTTGTTTTGTTTTGGGGACTACTTATTGGGGAGGGAGAGAGAGAGCGAGAGGAGGAGGAGGAGGAGAGAGAAACCCTAGGCTATGGGCTGGAAAATGTGAACTTGGAGATTTTTCTTTTTATTCTTTATTCGTCGATGTTGCTATTTCTGTCTCAACAGATAGACTTTCGAGAGACGTGAGTGAGTGGTGGTTCTGAATTTGCTAGCTAATTTACGCCAGGTGCGTACTACGCTCACTTTGCCTTGCAAGTCATCAGCACGTGCCCTTTTGGTCTTTCCCAGGCTACTTCTACTCTACTTCTTACTTTCTTACTTCTTTACTTACAGGTAGAGCTGGCAAAACGAGTCATCGGGTCGTATTTGTGTCGTGTCAGTTTCGTATCGTGTCAAATTTAAGTCGATTTAAACCCGACCCATTTAATAATCGTGTCAAAATATTGAGACCCAAACCCGATACAGAAAAATAATCGGGTTATCAATAACCCGTTTAATATCTTTATATTGAACAAAAGTTACATAAAATATTTACACACTATCATACATACGTATAGAGCTGGCAAAACGGGTCGTCGGGTCGTGTTCGTGTCGTGTCAGCTTCCTGTTGTGTCAAATTTAGGTTGACCCAAACCCGACCCATTTAATAATCATGTCAAAATATTGAGACCCAAACCCGACACGGAAAAATAATTGGGTTACCCAATAACCCGTTTAATATCTATAGATTGAACAAAAATTACATCAAATATTTACACACTATCATACATACGTATGTATATACATACATGCATAATTTATCGATATTATAAAATATACATATCTACCAATATATTACACATTTACACTATTGAGGTTTTAAATATATATATATAAAATATTATATATCAATATTATAAAATATACATGTCTATTAATTTTTACACATTTACACTATTGAAGCTCTAAATGTATGTAAAATTTTATAAATAAAACACTGTGTTTATATTCACCCTTTTAAAGAATAAAAAAAAGAAAATCATCTCTAATATTTGAGTTTTAATTATAAGAATATGTAAATTATTTTAAAATAGAAAATATAATCGGGTCATTGATCGGATAAATGGGTCAAGAATTTTAACCCAAACCCGACATGAAAAAAAATCGTGTTGACCCGGACCCGACCCATTTAATAATCGTGTTAAATTTGACGACGCATACCCATTTATTTATGTCGTGTTCGTGTCGGGTAATCGGGTCGTGTCAAATTTTGCCAGCTCTACTTACAGGCATTATGGAATTTATACTTGTCCAATATTATTTTTTCCTTTTAAATAAATATTATTAGGATATTTTAAAATTATATCTTTACTCACGTCTTGCTTTATTTTTTTTTAATATAGAATCTACTAGCAAATAATATCTAAATAAAATAATGTGAACTTAATTTCTTACATATTGAGTTTACACCTATGATTAATTAATTAATACCTAATTGAGTTAGATGGCAGAATTAACTTTGGGGGGTTTTTTTTTTTTTTTAATGAGATGTTTGTGAAAAATCAAATTAAAAGTTCTAGGGCTTGGGAAGAACGTAAGTTGATAAGATAAGATTATTAATTTCAAATAAATGACCTTCTCTTAAATGTTCACAAATATTTATGAAATTGTAGAAATTAACACGCCGTGCGTTGGCCGTGGGCCGTGGGCAGGCCAAGACATTTTGGCTTTCCTTCTTTTAAACAATTTCTTCGAGCTATATCACACAAGCTTAGAAACAAAAACATTAATAGGTTTTGCCCTTGACCAAGTTTTTTCTATTTATTATTTTATTTTTCATTTTGTAATCACCAACGAAGTACAAAGATGTGACAATATAGGTGCATTGTCTTGTTATTTTTTACATTATTTTTTTCAAAATAATAATCTCACGTACAAATTCTAGAGTTTTTTTGTTGCATAAACAATTGGTTTATTGGTAGTTAATAGAAATTATAACATTAATTAAAATTACACACTTGCACTTTACTTTCGTTAGATCTTCATCCATTAAATTCATTTAATGGATCCCATAATAATCTTCTAATGATTCATCAACGCAATTGACGGAATTTATTGAAAAGTTACTAACACTTTTCAACGCAATCCATATGCAGATGCTCGTTTATAGTCAACTATTGATTGCTTTAAATGTAAGTTATTTCTTGGTTATCAATCAATTAGATGGCTTTAATTTTATGATCGTTCTACACAACAAACCCTTATTAATTTTTCATAATTTTCTTTCCGATGGGGTGGCATCTTTTTGATGTGGGCCTAAAAGCCAAGGCCTTTTTTGCATGCTTTCACAGCAATAATGGCAAATGATAAAAGGAAGCTCTAATAATTTGTATCTAGAATGCATTGGCTTTGTCCCCATTTTATTCATCTCTCTATGCTGTTTTGGTGCCAAATGATGCTGTGGTGTGCAAGTGCAATACAACCGCGGTCAGGTTTAGCGCCCGCACTCTCTCTGTTGAAGACCCCGAGTTTTGGTATATCTTACATAATTTATATTGAGTTGGAAGTTGAAAATGAAAAACTTGAGTATAACCAAACTCGGGGTTTTTCAAGCAGAACACGAGTGAGTTGTACCTGACAAATGGCTATACCATAGTCATTCTATGATTATGAATCAATTGATGTCCCAATGTGATTCCAAGTAATGAAAGGCTTTTCTGGGAAGTTGACTCCTCAGACAGAGACAGACTGTATTTTCCAACATACTATTCCTATTTCTTGCGGAAGCAATAATGAATTGAACAACAAAAGCTTATATACAACTAAGAGAAATTCTCATGCTTCCTGGAGAATAATCCTATATAACAGCTAATGTCGAAAGAGGGAAAACAAAAAAAATGGTGTTACTTATAGCCGTCTCTCCTGTCTTGTTCTTCAGCTTCCTTGTTAGCAACTTGAACCGATTTGAACCAAAGAAACGCCTGTATGTCACGTCAGGTTAGATAAATAAATCGATACAACGTATTTTCTCCTAAACTAACATATTTCCCCAACCTTCAAGAAATTTTTCCCAGTTAGTCAATTAAATGAGTAGCATCTTTCTGGACCAATGCTCCTCTACACAATATTGATAAAAGCTTCACTAAGCCAAAGATACCAGCATACTCCCAATATTGAAAATGCTCCTTGAATACCATAAAAGAGATAAAGCAAATTAAAAGAACTCACAGAAGTAGGGAAGCCAGTAAATGCAAAGAATCCAAGCAATGGAGCGTAGAAAATGCTGTCTGAATTGAGAATCCCAAAGACTGGATTCTTGTTTACATACTCAAAAATCGAACCAATCTGCAATCACAGGTTTCAAAATTACTTAATATTTCATATTTGCTTACTAGTGAAAGTCTAAAAGATCAAAAGAGAATAAGATGCAGGAAGCTTACTGCAGCAATTGCTGTGATTGTTGAGGTGAGTAAGTATACATAAAAGGGGATCTCAAAGCTCCCTTGCGATGTCAAGCCTTTGCCTTCATCAGTAGCCCAAGGAGGGGGCTCATCAGAATCGGGTTTAGCCCAAGAGGGAATAGTTTCTTCAGATTCACTTGACTTTGCCGAACCTTCTGTCACAGCGAAAACGGAAAACCTATGAGGTAGCTTTTTATTTTGGAAGGCATGATAACTCGGATTCCTTTTTGCAACAAGTTGATTCAGGATCCTTCGTCTGTCGCCTAGAAATGGCTTGGGATGTGATAATATGGTTTTTATTTGTTTCCCAGAACTACGGATCAGATTACAACTGGAGGAAGATAATATGGTTGCAGACATCATCACTTCCTTATCTTGCTTCTCTGAACTGTTACCTAGAATTTAACATAATATAAATTACTCCAAATGCCAAATTGTTATAAGGATACCATGCTTGTCACCAAGTACACTTGAAAAACTACCCCAAAAAAAAAAAAAATTACGATTATGCAAATAAACTTCTGAAAGTTACAATTAAAATTAGATTATCCTGTAAGAATCGCCACAACAGTTAATTAAATTCTTCCAAAAACATAGCTACTAATATTTTCCAAAAATTATTTCAGTATTTGCATTCAATAACACGAACCCTCGTTGACGACCGCCGGAGGAACGGTGACAGAGAACCTGCCGCCTGTTGGATAATGAAGAACAATCATATTATTACTTTTCTTTTCATTATATTTATTTTTTCCCAAAAAAAAACAACTAACCTCACTTTGACGGCTTCACAGCGACGGAGTGAGGATGAGGAGGGTGGCGGATGCGAGCGGGAAAGAGAAAGTAAATTGTTAACGGTGATGGCCTCTTACTAGCCCTGTTCGAGTTATGACACCGATGTCATCACCAGTCACTCACTACCTCATCCACACACAAGCCACCACAAAAAAAAAAAAAAAAAAAAAATCCCAAAATAAATAAAGATATTTCTGTAATTTCTCCATCTCATCTGTACAAATTTCTTTTTCTTTTTAACGTATATATAATTTGTAAATAATTTGGAGAAATTATATATTTGTCTTTACTTGCAATCTCTACTTATCGTATTCTTTACATCTATAAATTGAGCCCATTTTAATACACAATCCCAAGCCTAAAGTATATAATTGATAATTCAAGCGCATCTAAAAAATTAAATAAAATCAATTCTAAAAATTTTAAAATACACTAGAGGTACCAACCAATCTAACTAAAGAGTTGTTTAGATATATATAAAGGTAAAAACTTATTCAGTCCCTATATTTTATGATTAGTATCTATTTAATCTCTGTATTTTTTAAAATACCTCGAAACATCCCTACCGTTAAAGTATTAATATCCCTACAATTACTTATTATTTTTTTGGCTTATTTTTACAATATTACCCTTTTATAATAATTTTTTGTTTGGACATTAATAAAAAGAAAATAATTAAATTATCAATTTAACCCTAAAAAATAAAAATAAAAAATTTATTAATTTTTTGCAAGCACCATTTGCAGCCTTGGTAGTTTGCATACAATTTTTTACTTTTTGGACAATTTAATTTTTGACAATTAAAAATTAATATATATATATATATATATATTTAGGGTTAAATTGGTAATTTAATTATTTTTTAATTAATGTCCAAATAAAAAATTATTATAAAAATTGGTAATATTGTAAAAGTAAGCAAAAATAAAAAAAAATAAAAAGTAACAGTAGGGGTATCAATACTTTAACAATATTGATGTTTCGAGACATTTTAAAAAATACAGGGATTAAATGGACACTAATATTAAAATACAGGGATTAAATGTGCTTTTACCCTATATACAATTTGTAAATAATTTAGAAAAAAAATGAAAAGTTACCTGTCATAAAATTATTATTTTTAATTATTGTGATAAATTATTTATTACCATCACAAATGTTGTTTTTAACTTGAAATGTACTATATAATGCAATACAATGATAAAGTTGGAAAGTGGAATGAAAATTTGTCATATATAACTATTGTAAGATATATTAATACGAAAATAAAAAATAAAAATTCTAACAAATTTCATAGCAAGTGTCGTAATATTCGTCGTTTTATTCTTTTTTTTTTAAAAAAAAATCTGCTAAAAATGATCTTCTCAACAATGACATATAATGGATTCACTTGCATTTCTTTGATCATCAAGAGAACAAACAGAAAAACTCTACAAGGGGGAACGTGATTCCCCGAGCGCATTTTCAGTTGGCCACTTTCGAATAGTGGCTTGATGTTTATTAAGGCAGTAAGCATGTAACACTCAATACGGTGCGGTATTAAGTATTTGTTCAAAATCCGAATCAATCATTTCTGCCCTCACTATCAAAAGGCTTAAGCAAACCATAAGTAACTCCCATGGCAATCCATCCTCCAACTAGAACTCTCACCGCTGACACCCTAACCGGTGAGCCTCCAAGGTGAGCTCCAAAACCCCCGAAGAGTACCAGTGCTAACGAGGTAACCATTGCAATCACCACAATCCTAACAATGTATCGAGCAAAAAGAATAGCCGGCAGCAAAGGTACAAATGAACCACACAAAAATGCCAGAGCTGAGGCAGCTGCTGCCTTCAAAGGATTAGGCAGCACCTCCTGCAGGTCATCCCTCAATTCCGAACTACTCGGAAATGTCTTTGCATCTTCTATAACCACTTTCATCATGGGAGAACGTCCTGGAGAGAAAATTGTGGGCAACTTTGGCTCCGTCTCATGTAGCTTAGTTTCTTTAACGCTGGTGATATCGAGCTTCATCACGCCCTCGCAGTTGGTACTAGTAGTTGCTTTCTGGATATCTCGTTGGGTTGAAACAGAAACAAACTCTCCGACGGCCATGCTACATGCACCTGCAAGAGCACCAGCTAGTCCAGAGAGGACCATGGATCGCCTGTCCTCCTTCGCTGCACCTACACCAAGCATCAGTGATGTTGTGGAAAGCAACCCGTCGTTGGCTCCTAAAATGGCAGCTCGAATCCACTGTCCTCGCTGTATTCGCTCCTTCATCATCTCAAGGTTTTCACGATCGGGAGCACAAGGCTCTTGTGTTTGAGAGGAGGCCATGCATATAACATGTAAATGAAGATTTCAGACACATACGGCAGTGGGAGTTATTGCCTACTGGAGTGTGGCTTCCGAAGGTGAGGCACACTCATGGCACGTGGATATATGTAGAAGGACACACCGCAGATTCCAATTTCGTACAGCTATGGGGATTCTTACGATATAATAATATGCCTAGGTTACATCGTCAATAGTTACAGAACAGGAACGTTAAAGTCTAAGCCATTCTCGTCTCTTAGTCTTAGAACCCCAGATGACTCGCGCATCTTTTTTGTACTTGAATACATTATAAAACTATATCATATGCTGATGTCTCTTTCCTTTTTATTCGAAAGACTGATCCACGTTCACATCCCAACTAAGTTTCTCGCCTGCGTTCCTGCCTAGGCAAATATAATTGTCACAATATTCAATGTTTTGCTTAACGGCACAAGTATCTTCTACACAATAAGCAAAATACCACCAATAGATCTTGATCCCCCACCCACCTATCGTGGGGCTCTGCTTCTGCACATGACCAAATTACAAAAATAAACAGCACCACAAGAGGCTTAGAACTAATTTCTAGAATTTACAGCTATTTTAGTATCAATGTCGTAATCCACAGGGAAAACATAAATAATGACACTAGCTAGAACCACCTCCTTTTGCTAAGCTCTACCTTTTCACCAAATAAAAGTTCTTTAAGTTGCACGCACAAAGCAATAAAAAAATAAAAAATAAAAATACAACCCTCTGCTATACTCAGGAAACATGGATTGAGATATCAGTATACTTTCTTTTAGGATTTCATTTTAACTTCATTTCAAGGTTGTCTCAGGGATTATGCCACCACACACAAAAAATTCCTGGTTTCCCCCCATCTTTTGAAACTTCTTGACGGCATGGCCTAATGCTTATCTAGTTCCAATATTCCATGATTTGATGAAGTCAAACAGCTGAAGATCAGCCAACCCAAAGCAGAAGAGAAAAAGCCCTCCTCAAAGTCCTTAGCACCTGCATAACTATCCATTGTTATTGCTGCAATACATCCTAAGGCAAACATCTCTGCTAAAGATATTCAATTTGTAGTGGTGCTACAAGAGAAGCATCCTTAGATATTCAATTTGTAGTGGTGCTACCAGAGATGCATCCTTTCCTTGGACGAAAAAGTAAATGAGAGACAACATATAGCATACTGAATACCACAGAACTAAAGATGAAGTTTACCCAGTGAAATCAAACCTCAGTCGGCTTCACCAAGTCCATCACTCCCATCCCCTCTCTTGGATATTGCTGTAAAATGAGGGCTGCTTTTCTTTGATTGTGAAGCAATTTCCGCATTCTTCCTCAAGACAGCTCCTGGAGAGGGGTATGGACGCTGTTGAAATAGTGGACCCTGAAATTCACAGAAAGATTTTACAAGCAGCACAATAAGCCTCAAGGCCTGGTCAGACCCAAAGTTAATGTAAATCAATGGGATGATAAACGTGTGTATGCACTTCAGCATGCTTGCACACAAGCAAAGAGAGACACAGGTAAGCAAAAGCTGTCACATGGCAATGCTTTTGACCAATACTAAGAATTACAAACAATCTATCAACACAACGAGGGGAGAGACCTCTAGAAGGAACCAGCATGGGCATAGAAATTTTTATCAATCTCTTGTATTTATGTGTATCATATAATAAATCGGGCCATCCACGGCAAAATGCTACACTTCGATAAGAGGTGCTGATAATCTGGTTTCACCTAGTGATCGGTCGTGTCACAACCGGCAAAATTAATCTGGATATAAGTATTTCCTATTCCAAAGTAGCTCTGTACGTTAATGCCTGCAAATTCGGACATTCAGCTGTATCTACAGCATTATCAAACATCCATAGTTGAACAAAGATAAAATAAATGTAATCAGTATACCGTGGCAGTGGTGTCTGCTGCCCGGGGCTGCACTCCTTTTAGGCCAACAACCCTGCAGAATTATTACAGGATTAAACTAGACAACTCAAGCAAAATACCAGAACATAATGAGAAAAAAAAAACAATAAGCAAAATTATGATGTACCAGCCACCGCGGGGTGCATCTGAGTAAGAGCTTGGGTCCATGGGATCCAACTCATCATCCTCACTGAAAGCACGTTTTCTGCTATCTTTTCTATTTCCTCTTCCCATAGGAGGTTTCCAACTGGACCAAGAAACTCATGGTGAGACCTTTGTTATTCAAAAAATAAATGCATTACTACTAGTACACACATTATTTCAACTTTTTGCATTTTTTTTGGGGTTGTTTTGGTGTTTTTTTTTTGGGTGATTCCAACTGGTGTCCAACAGTCAAAGATATAGGCAAGACTTTACCAGGTTCAAACTTTTATACATGTCGACTCAATATGCAACAGAGACACGGCTTTATGCATTTGCCAAATTCTATTACCGTTCTGACGTTCTGTAAGAAAGAGCTAGTTGATTGAAAGCCAAGAGCCAAAGTCCATAACATTTGATGATAGTACCAAATGGAGTTAATTTCCATAAAAAAACAACAGCAAGGAAATATCAATTCTTCGAGACAGCACCTAAAGACTTCAGCCAAGTAAACCAAGGTGAATGTTTTAGTCAAAATCCTCAACTAATTTCAAAGTTGCAGGACTGCAGCAAAACAAAATCAAGCCTTTATTCCATGGTAGTGCATTCCATCGATCATTATATTTTATTGGTCTTACATCTCATTGTTTATCCATCGTTTCTCTTAGAAAGTTTTGAGCACAGGTGTTTTTAGGGTTTACAAAGTCTCTGTGTCCATTCACAAAAATGAAAGTGATAATGTTTCTTATCCTTAGAGAGGCTGATAAGAATGCAAATATTGGCCCAGCAAAATCACTTGTATGAAATTAAATGTTTTCTTCTTAGAGCTCTTCCAAATTCATCTCTTTTTCTGAATACGACTCCTTAGAGCTCTTCCATATTCATCTCTTTTTTCCGGATATGACAGCTACAATCAATTCAGTTGATAGCAAACCCCAAATCAGTTCACATAACCTAAGTTTTAAAGAAAGATCAGTTACCTCTGTTTTGGTCCGTTTTTGCCAGAATCTTCTTTGGCATTTGCAGAATTGCTGGTCTCCTGCTGCTTATTCAAACTGGTCAACAAGTACTGGCACTGTGGAAGATTGAGAACTCTGCATGGAAACAGTTTGCAAGAAATTCCTTGTCAATGCGTCTTTCTTTGGGGGAAAAAAAATCATCATGTGCTATTTTTATGAAACCTAGAGAATCAGGATAAATTTGCATGAGACATCCATGCGCTGAATATGTAGTATTATAGATAAAAGGAAGTATTGTAGAAGAAACAAGATCCATGCATTTAATAACGTTTTTCTTACAGACAATGGATCATATTCATCCACAAATCGTAACTCAATAAAACAGTGACCTTCTTTCACTAGTCCTAATAAACCAACTTTGGTAAAAGCAGTGATCTTGGAATATTAAGCAGAAAACTTAAATCAATTAATGACGGAACAAAAATCTAAAATCTCAATTTAGACTTGAGAGAATACATAAATATGCAGGAATTGTAAATTGCTCAAACCTAAGTTTCTTAGATAAACCTAACTTTAGAAAAATGATGATTCAACCTTCAAAACCTCACATCTATGGAATGCTACCTAAGAATCCCATAAAAATAAAATCTAGAAGAAAGCCAAAAAATAAATCGTCTTTCATTGGCCAGGTCAAAATTTAAACAAATTAATCAAGATGGATGATACCACAAGATTTCTTTCAATAATTTTTTTAAAAAGAATTCTAACCACCAAATGACATGCACACTGCTACATATTTCAAGTTGAAGTATGCTAGTACACAGAAATTAGTGAGCAAAGGGCACCATCCTACCTTGTACAGTGATTGCAGTAACCCCACGTCTGCACAAGACCTACTCCCCAACCACCACAGTGCAAGCATCTCTCCAGCCCAGATGATGGGTTATCCCAGATCCCATTAGTTGTATTTCTCGAAGCATTGCTATCAGACTGTTCTGATGCAACAGGCTTTGATGAACCAGGGTGCACCCATTGTGATACATGGGTCCTTTTATTATAGTAATATTTATGTCCTGTTTGTTAAGATCACAAAGTTTAAGATGTTAAGATAAGATGAGAAATTGCATTATCTAGTTGATTCATACGTTCTCTGGAAGTTTGACCATTGCATTAGCTTCCCAAAAAAAAAAAAATTCATAATTGTAATTGTGCAGAATTAAAGAAGAGAAATGAATGATGGAAATATGTTGCATATCAGGCATACCAGACGTTTCATCTACTGCCTCGATCCAATCTTCCATAAGGGATAAATGTGATGGAGTTTGTGCTCTGGCAGAAGTTTCAACAGGTCTTTCCCACTGACTCTTTCCTGTACTTTCATTGTAATAATATGAAGCACCACTTGCAGGGTCTTTTGCCTCCACCTAAATGGTTATTATTAGATGTTAATGGAGGCATGAAAGACCAAACATCTGTAAGAGGACTATGTCTAGACAAATTTTAAATATTTAAAGTCCCGGTAAATTCGAATCTATCTTGCATTTCTCCATGGTTGTTCACAATAAGGTTTTTAGAACTCTTGAATTCTATATGAATGTTCAAAATCAAAATTCATGTTCTCACCAAAATCAAGCATACCAAGCCTTTGTTCCTCATACTACAATTGCAGTTCCATCTGTATTTAAAAAGACCTAAAATGAATTTTTTTTTTCAGAAATTTAAAACATAAGAATTTGAATGAAATCTCATTGTTCGTATATGATCTCTTATCAACATTACATGATTTAAGGAGAAAATTCTATACAGATATGCAGGCTAATAAAAACCAAATTAAATAAGAAAAACAAACAGCTATTGGAACGCACCCATCCAGGAAACAACTTTTCTCTATCATCAAGTTGAGCCGAAGTACTCTCCAACTTCTGAAATCAAAAAATTTGAAGTAAACGGTTATGAAAATGTACAAGATGGCTTGAAGATACAATTTGTTCATACAAGTTGCAGTCCAAGTAAAGAAGCTTGCAATAAGTTGGCAGTATAAACTAGAGTCATATCTCACAAACATGAATCTAAAGAGTACGACCATATGGTTGGGACAGAGGTAAGAAAATACATATGTAACAAAAGAGAGAAATTTGTATCCATTGCATTAATGTTATTAAAAACCAATAAATAGGGACAATTAGTAGTGCTAAAACTAAAGACAGAAACTTGCATTATTAATTCTTGGAGGATCGCCATTTTCTGAGGTATCTTTAAGAATACCCCTTGCTCTCAATCTCTGCTTAAGATACTCAGGCAATTCTTTAGTTACAGGCTTTTGTTCTGACTCACTATCCAGTTTGAGATTTCTCCGGCCCATCCCATCATTTCCAGCTCCCTGAATTCCTGAAGCACCACAAGATATTAAATACTAATTTACTTCACAATCAAGAAAAGTAGCATGTTTTCATTGGTAAGTCTTACTGGGTATGGCAGTACTCTGACCATTGTAATAAGCAACGCCACCTGGCACACCATACCCATTTCCAATTTCTGTGTTACCTGGAACACAAGAAAAGAATTAGCAAACAAAATTCTTCTCAGATAAATCTAAAAAGAGCTACTCAGCTGCTTATTGAGTTGCTGCAAACTTTGAGTACGTCACTATGCAGACAAGCAATCCACAGAGAAAACAATAATCGAATGGGTGGTAAAACTTGTTCCACTAGTAAACAACATAAATTAACATCAGCACAATAAACAGAATACCAACCTTGATTGGGAACTGCTGGCTTGCCACGCTTTAAAGCCATTTCTGCACGATGTTCTGAGGTCATCTTCAGTAAGTGCTCCTGGCAAAAAAACTCATAATAGCTAACAATACCACCCAATATGGTACCAAATAGGAATAAGAAATATATAAGTTACATACTTTAAGAGCATTGGGATCACTTCGTTTAGCAAAAATGTCTGCACCATCATGGTGACTAGCACCCACAACTCCTTCCTCTCTGAAATCAAATTCCAAAATACAAGTTATTAAACATAGACGCCAGATTGTTTATCGATATAAGCCATTCAAATAGGAAGCAAAATGATATCTAACCTTTGTCCTTGAATGATTTTTTGGGTTTCAATTTCCTACAAGACAGCGACAAAACAATCACGTCGTCGAATTTTTTTTTTCCTTCTTAAAATAAGGGCAAGGAAATAAACGAAAGAGGAAAAGGAAGATAGTGATACTTGTTCACGAAGCACAGCTTCTCGGGCAGCAGCTTCAATGTCATTGGCGCTGGCGTTGGTGCCGGCGATGTTGTAAATTGATGAATTTCCATACGTATGAGGCGGCTTCTCACCCATTATTAAGGCCCCTGCCGCAACCAACTTCGACGAAAGACTTGCTTCTTCTTGTTGGCTCTTGTGTTTCTCTTTGTCAATAATTTCAATTTCAACAATTTATAATTGATGATTTCCTTGCTGGGTTTTGTGAGTGAAGAAGAACAATTAGAGAAGGAAGAGTTTTAGTCAGTGGCTAAACCAGGAGGTTAAAATGAATAAAAGTAAACTTGCGGGGGGCAGCTATTCAAATTATGTAAAACACGGTAGAATCGAGTAAATTTCAATTAGATCCCTACCTCCTCCGAAATCATTTTTCGACCTGGACCGCCCCTGGTTTTAGTGTTGGGTTTCGGTCGAAGGGCCCATGGGCTTTTGACCGAATACCCAAGTTATATCTTCATTTTTTTTTTTAATTATGCTCTCACATCATTAGAAAAGCACTGCAACATTGTACCTTTATTATGAGTAATAGAGTTTGTTTCACACAAAATCCATTTGTTTTAGCTTCCCTGTTAAATGATGTTCATAATTACAACTTTGAAAAGAAAATTCTATCTGAAAAAATTATTTAGTAAAACCAGCTCTTTTACTAGTTCTCTACTTCAACATACAAAATTACAAAGCTTAATTTGAAAAGTCATTTGATCCTATAGCTCCATCACTAGCCATCTGAGCATCACTTAGCACATACATAAAGGAAATTTTGTTCAATAAGAAAGTCGAAACTTAAAACATATAAGAGCAAACTTGTGAGATCTCTCGTGATGGCTGATCCGGAAGCAGATCCATTCTATCTCGGTTCTTGACTAGGGCACGCCTGCGAATTATACAGAAGGAAAACTATATGAGATGAAGAAAAATGAAAAGCTTTCACAAAACGTATTCCGCTCCATCATTAATAGTTACAGGTTTTAGACATCAACCATTTTCATAGTCAACTAAAATTTTAGAAATGCTTTGCTTTTTCCTGTATTTCCATAGTCCACTGGAGTAAGCCAGTCAGAATCCAAATAAGTTTCTGAAGTTAGTGTCAAGGCAGATCAGGTCTTTTTAATTACTTATGTTCCACCTTTGTTTAGTTCATTAACTTGAATAAATTTACAAATAATTACAGAGGCGGGTAAAATACAAATGAGTTAACAGAATATCTGTCAAATATATTTGCTGGGTATAAAAGAAAATGGAATGACTGAGAATGCAGCAAAAGAATATGTGAAAATCGTACTATTTCCAACATTTGAAACTTATCCAATGCTTGGACAATCTTCAGAAGTAGCAATCACCATAATCAATATATAATGACTTTTTTTTTATCAAATCTAAAATGTGTAAGCAAATAGCAGTATAGGAAAAGGAGATGGAAGTACTGAAATTTGAGGAAATATGAACAAATCTTGTAGTTAGCAAGAGTCTTGGAAACAGATTTCTTAAATTCATACAATCTTCAGGTCATAGCAACAGCCAACATACCCATACTCAAAAAGCTTTACTAGGTGCAACAAGTTCCAGCAGTTCACCTATTTATTAGGCAGTGAAATAATACCGTATAGAATTATTGACTGGCAGATTTGCGATTCTTGCTTCCTGTAGTATGCTCTATCCACTGCAATTAAAAATAATGAATAGAAGGGGCGTAGTTACAACAATCAATCATTCCAGCGAAGGAACTACCAAACTAGGCAGGATATTAATTATCATAAATCCCCTGATCCAGCACAATTTCTTCCAAGCTCACAAAGAACCATTTTATGGGATTAACAGCAAATATCAAACAATTGAGCTAAAATTATTTTTGAGGAAAGAAAATAGAGGAGACAGCATTTCTTGCCTGGTTGAAACTATTCGTTGTACAAAGCTAGGCTCGCGCTAAAAGGAACTACTTTTCGAGTCATGTCCATCAGGGCGATAGCTTGGTAGCAACTTTTCTGGAATTTCCTCGGAACCAAAATCACATGACAAAACAACTGACACAGGCATGCAGGCAACCAATTCACGGCTCCATTGACAAATGCCATCGAAACCTCATCAAGCGCATAGCGTTCTACTGTAACTCCAACCATCATCCACAAATTGGCGCTCGCCGCTCGGCGAGTAAACCTCAACTTCAGCTGGTTTCCCATTAAAGAAACCCGCGTACAAAATCCTCACAATCTTGAAGTCATTACTCTTTTGGTCAAACCCAAGCCCAAAAGCCAAGGCAGTTAGTTTTACGATCCTCCAAATGGGGAGGATAGCAAGAACTCTGGCTCCGAAGAATCCTGAACTTCATAAATCGTAATGGAGGGATTCCAGAGGTATAAAGTTCGACAAAACGGCCGAGAATGGGACAAACAAATCAACCCATTAGAACACCAACAAGCCTAAACAGCTTGGTCTCAGACTCACTAGTAAATGGGATTTCAATACTTGAATGCTCAACATAAGTCTTGTCATGCATTAGGGCGAATGCATCCTTGCCAGTAGCGCCAGTCTTGTGATGAAAAGGAAATCCATTACCATTACTATTATTATTATTATTATTATTGTTATTATTATTAAAATTGAGTCGTGAGGAAATGAAATTAGTGTTAGTGATCAAGGGACCCCGTGCTTTGCAAACACACGTCCATCTAATAAGGTCCTTGGCTGGTAACCGGACAAGTATGTTGTGTAGAATATCGTCAGGAAGATGAACTGAAGACATTTTTAAACGTGTACATCAAATGGGATTTATTTTTTTTTTAACCTTGAGATATTATGGAGAGGACCCAATTGTAGAAAACACCTTTAAACTCGTACCATAACTCATGTTTTAAGTCTTTGCTCGAATTAGGAGACACACGTTCTCCCAAAAAAAACGACTTCCCTACAACTCAAATTTGGAAGCAAACACAATCAAATCACTTAAAGGAATTTCATTGTTAATGGAACCAACACTTTATTGGTTCAAATGGAAAATTTTTGCTGTCACTTAGTTGGCTCTCTGCGTGTCCCCGTGCTTCATTTCACGTCACTTCTCACTAGTTCGCTGCTCGAGTACAGTTGCGATCAGTGAATAACTAATAATACAACAATAATAAAAGCTTCTTCGCTCAAAGGCTGAAAAAAAAACAGTTGGCCCATGGGCCTAGTTGGACCATTAATTATCTTTTACATGGATAAAAATGAAGCAACGGAGCAAATATTAAATATCAACAGTCTCTTCTACTTTTCTTTTGGCTTTTTATAGTCTCTTCTACTTTTTTTTATTTTTTATTTTTAAATATTGACATATTACAATTAGAACTTTATTAATATTTAAAACCAGATAGTAATTAGAACTCTCCATGATTACAAAGCGGGGAGCCAAATAAATCCTCTATCAGAAGGAGACTCGAGTCCCAGCCATTACTTAAACTCGAACTCATGCGCCCAAGGTTATTGAGCGCATGAGTTGCCAATGAACTTTTCTTTTTAGTTTTTAGTTTACAAATAAAAATATATAATCTTCAACATCTAATAAATTATATGAACAACTTTGAAAATCTTATAAATATGTCTTTGCACTTCAAAATTAATTTCACAAGGTTTGAAATATAATTTACCAAATCAAGGTGTAATTTATAACTTTGGGGAAAATCAAAGTATCGGAGATTTGAGCTCACAACACAATAATTTTGAAACATTGAAAACAAAACCTAAGCTTGCTTATTCAGCTTTGCCTTTGAATCTTGATAAGTGAATAGTGCGTCCTTCAGAAGGTAATTTTAAGTTAACTGTGATTTGGGGATTTTTTTTGGGGGTGGGGGGATTATCCAATCATCCTTTTCTTGAGCTAAACGCATAGAATAAAGTACCCTGTCATCTTTTTGTCCAAAGTGACTTTCACTTTTCATTCAAGTTTGTTGTTGTTGCTCTTTGTTCTATTTTTGGGCCAATTTGATTCCTTCAATTATCAACTTGATCGTCAGGCAATGGCCTCAGTAGTGGGAGACAAGGGAAACTTTTAGAATCTTCTCTCTCTCTTTTTTTTTTTTTATATATATTTGCATCTTTATCTTTTGATCAAAGCTTGTTTTTGGAGATTTTTATTTTTATTTTTAAGATTAAGTGTTCACTCCATCCCAAGTTGTCAACAAACTCTCTACTTTCTCAAACTTTATATTTGCTTCATTCTCTTTGTTTAGCTCATTAAGTTTTTAAACGTTTAAACTAAAAATTGGATGTTTTATCTTTACGACATCCAAGTAAAACATTGGTATGATATAGTATCACATGCACCCACTCCACTTTATCTAAAAATAGTGTGAATGAAAAAAATTAAAAACTAAGTAATGTTGTTATAAATCATCCTCTACGCAAAAATAAAATCCAAATGTTTTGAAGAGGACAATCCTTTGCGAAAACAATTACATTGAATAATATTTAAAAAATATTTATTGGACTCATTTTAATTGGAATTTTTAATTTCTAGACAATTTTGTTTATTTTATTTTCAATCGACACGTTACAAATGAAGAACCACCCACTATTTAGATAGTAACTCACTTTTCTTCTCACACATGTTTAAGTGCCTTTGTACAAATATGTGGGAGAGTATTTTCTTTCAAATATTTGAAATAGATTTATCCTAATTGAAAAATAATATGAACCCTACCTCAACTCCTTAATCCCACCAAAATAAAATTTTGAGATAGCTTTATTATTAATTCAACTTTTATTTATTGTTATGTGGAATTGAGTTGGAAGGTGTGGAGTTAAAGTGGGTTCTCTATCATTACTTATTCTATTTCAACCAAATTATTGAGTTGCTCTATATCAGATAACACAACGAAATACAAAAAAAGAAAAGAAAAAAAGAATGCTTACAAATCTTTCCTTAAGAAAAAAATAAATAAAAGTGAGATTCTCAGTTAAAGTAAGCAGGTGGGGTTCGGGTAGCATCTAAGAAAATGTGAACTTGAGTTTTAAATGAACTGGATTAAACGTCACCAATCACTTTCTTAATAGTAACCTTAAAATTTATGCTACACACACACACACACACACACATATATATATATATATATATATATATATATATTATTAACAAGCATGAAGTGTTGAAGGATATCATTGTATTTATGTAACATTTGTGGGCAAATGCCAAATTTTACGACCTAAAACAAGCTAATTAAATACATTTGACCTAATAAGTAGAAACTATGGCAAAGTCTATGTCTACGGCATGCATGGTGTAGTAATTTAGCAACATCAAGGAAGGTGACGGCAAACAAGAGCAATCAACTCAAAACGATAAGGATACGTGTATGAAAAGAGATGATAAAAATTGAAAATTTGCGTGGCCGGAGTGCTTCCCAAACAACACGAAAGAGGCCCACAAGTGCTTTTTTATACGATGGAATAAAGAAATGAGGTCATCAATGCCAGCCATGCAAGCCTTGGGCCGCCTATCAATATAAAGCAAGAAAATGTCTTTTGTGGATGGATGGATTCCCCACTTCCATGTGTTACTATCACTCGCAATGAATAATCGTCGACCCAGAAACCAAATGCGTCAAGCAAGGCTAGGCTGTCCTTTTAGAGTCGCAAATTGCCCTTCCAATCCCTCATTTGGTCCGCTTTTAGTAGTTTTGAATGCATTCAATGCTCCCAATAAATTTTCAATTTCAGGCGGAGGCCTCGTTATTTATTTAAGAAAGAAGAAGAAGAAGAAGAAGAAGAAGAACTTTAATGCAATATTTATGCCTCCGGAGTATAATTAGAGTTTTGTTTTTTTTGTTTATCTTTTGTACCTACACATTGACACCTATCTAAAAATAGTATTTTCATAGAATACGATTGTCAGATGAGAATTGACACATTTCTCATACAATTACGGGGTAGTTAGTGTTATTGTACTACATAATATCATTTCCCATCCCCATTTGCATGATTGCACCGCAGCTGATGGGAAAACACCTAAAACCAAACAACCTACTACTGCTACACGTGGCGCACATGTGTGCGTCTGTAGGGTGCGGGCAGATAGGATTCTTGCGGGTCTCTACTTCCGTTTCGGTTTGGCCGGGCCTCGCTGGCCCAATTAAAAGCTCCCCGAAATTATTTTTTTATTTGCTAGTTTGTAAGTATTTAGATACTTATTTATTTTTAAAATAACTATATTGTATTCTCAAGTCAATGCAAGACCCACAAAAATCACGTCGATAATGGTGCTCTGATAAAATAATCCTGGATTGGGAATCTGTATTTATTTATAACTACAGTTGGTGCCTCTTGACAAAGTTTAAATTCGTGCAGTCGTGTGTATATTTTGAAATTCATGTCGTTATAATACTTGCTCCAAAAAGATGTCACAAATTTATGGAAAAAGTTGAAATTTATACAATTCTAACGTAATTTGAAAATCGGAAATGTCGGATTATATAAAATCAATGACTCAAAATTTTAAGTAAAAAAAAATTAAATTAAAATCAATGATTATATAAATCTATTTTGTTTCTTTCTTATTTATTTATTGTCAAGAACATTTTTTTTATCAACAAGTAGCTTTAAAAACCCTGATATTGGTTTCAAAAAATTAGTTATATATATATATGTGTGTGTAAACAAGGATTTTTAGTTGGATGTAACTAAACGTCGTTATAACAGCGTTAGTAATGTGGGTGAAGCTGAGGAAGGGAGCCGAGCCGAGGCGAGGCGAGGCGGGAGAGGGAGGGGGAGTATTCTTGAGGAACAAGACTGTCACCTGTCAGTGTACTGGGAATAAAGGCCGAGCTTTCGGTGTAAGCATCAAGTGTCAAGTCAAAATCCTATCTCTATCTGTACTAGTTGTATAATTTTTTTTTAAAAGTATTACTTGTACGTCACCATTTCGTCACGCCACATCACCTCCTAACGTAATCGCTGGCGCCTTCCTTTTTTTTTTTTTTTTAAATTTCAAATTTCATTGTCCTTCTAGAGTGGTTACTTACACTAGTTAAACTCTTTTTATTTTTTATTGAGTTACAGTGATGTATGTGGTACTGAACAAAAATTAAAAAGAAAAAGTAATAATTATAAGGCTAAATAGTGAGTTCTAAATAGAATAGAGAAGAGAAGCGAAGGGGAGCACAGTGAGCATTCCTAAAGAGAGGGAGAGCATAACGAGGAAAATTAATTAGAAAGGAACATAGGCATGTATACGATTGCAGACACATCAACTCCGATGCTTACCTAATCCCTTCTCGAGAATCTCACCTTCACCGTGTGGGTCCTCTCTTCAATTCCGAGTCATGTTACTTACTTTATTTTGTTTTCTCCTGAAAAAAAGTATTTCTATTCTATTTTGAACTGTAGGTTATATTAATTAAAACATAATAAAATTCTTTTAATCAACGCATCTCATTATTTAAAATTATTTTTCTTTTATTTTTAAAGTGACCGAGTGAATAAATGTCAAATCAATCTTTCAATCTCTATTTTCTTTTTTAAATTTAAATTCAAATGATCTACTCAATAAAAGTTTAAAGATCCTAATATTTTTAATTATTGAGTTGCTCTAAATCTTATCTCACTTCAATCACATCCTACTATTTTACTTAGGAGAATATAATCTTATAATTAGTAATGCCATTTTGGTTTGGATACAATTTTGAACTATGAGATGGAATTGAATATAATTTTTGTTAAGTATATTATTAACATTAATATTATTCTTCCTTACAACAAAAGCGTGATATTTAATTATGAAAATGGTATGGTGTTCACGAAATTGATATAAAAAAATATACGCAACACTTGAAATGCATAAGGTACTTTTATTAGTATGATTTTACCTTGCTTGAAGTTATTTAACTTTATATTAAATGCAAGATGTTGATTGATATAAAAATTCGAGTTACATATGTGATTAAAGTGTGGATCGAATTATAGATCAAATAATATCCGTCTCTAAGTTTTTAATTACAGTTCTCTGAAGAATTAACCAAGCGAGGATATATTATTACTTCTATTAAAGATTCGTGATGATTAATTTAATTGTTGCTTATCTGGTGACGGTCTTAATTGGAGGGAAACGCCGTTCAAATCAAGCCTTACATATATATGATAGAAAGAATCTCGGTAGGCTCAATTGTAATTTTGTAAATTTTGAATGAAAATAATTTGAAACAGTTGCGAGGATTTTGAATATACACTATTCGCAAGTCATATCACGGATCCAATCCAGGATCAATAATTGACGGTAACGGCGCAATTATAATATCAAAAAGGGAGCAACAAATCACAGAAAAAGAAATAAAATAAAATAAAAAAAGGGGATAAGGAGGAGGGTGTCAGAACGCGTAAACAAGGACGCCAATCGAAACGACGCGGCTTGACCGTCAAAATCAAGTCACTCACTCGCTCGCACTGTCTCACAGTCTTTAACACCAGCAGTCAACTATTCACTAAACCATGGTTAAATATATATTTTTTCCATCCGTACAGCCCAACAACCGACACGTGTCCCCCGAAAAACGCGGTTTCTCTCTTCCCCCCCCCCCCCCCCCCCCATATTCACCGTCCTATTTATTTACGAGCTCTTACTCCCTTAGTCTCTCCCATTTCTTCCTCAATCACTCTCTAAACAAACTCGCAATGAACTGAAGAGAAACCCCCCAAGGCCCCGACCCGAATTGAAATAACCATCAGCCCTTGATTACACCAAAATATTTACGAGAATGACATCCTCCGAAAACTTACCCAGCGTCGGAGCGTGGTCGTTTCGTGCGGCTTTCGCTGATTCTTGGCTATCTGAAGCCTACGCACGCGACACCGAAACACTTACCAAGGCCCTTCAAAAAACCTTCTCTAACAACAACAACAGTAACGATATTACTTACTCCGTCGCTGAAACGCTTGCTTGCGATTTCAGTCCGCCCTTCGTTGCCCCCGAAACCCCCACTGTGTCTAACGTCTCGGGCTCCGACCCCGAAACTCTCCCGAAACGACAGCGTACCGCCGCCGTCGGTGGCCCGAATTCTGGGAAAATCACGAAGCGGAAGGCTCGTGCGTCGAAGAAGACCCAGACGACGTTCATAACGGCGGATCCGGCGAACTTCAGGCAGATGGTGCAGCAGGTGACCGGCGTCCGATTCGGCAGCGCGCAAGTGGCCATGGCGCCGGTGCTGAAGCCGGAGCCGCAGAGGCCCGGCGGGAGGTTGCTCGGAATCGGCGGTGGGTCCTTGCCCACGCTTGACACGTCGGCCTTCTTGCTGGATCATCACCAGCAGCTGGGCCAAGCTCCCGGGACGGGAGTCGGGTCGGTTCTCGGGTCGGGTCACTTCGATTTCCAAACCTCTTTGGTGGGTGATGGCGCAAGTACTGGCCTAGAGTTCGATGCTCTGTCCAACTTTCCCACTCTAGAGTCGTGGAAAGTGATGTGACCAATTTAGTGTTCTTTTTTTCTTTTCTTTTTTTTTTCTTTCCTTTCCTTTCTTAATCTTAATTTTATGAATATGTTATTTTCCTTTTTGTTTCTTAAAAAAAAAAGGTGCTTAAATTAGGGTGGTAATTTTTGTAATGGGTGGTGATGGGGTCTGTTCATATATTGGGGGGACATTTTGTTTATGAGCTTTTAGATCGTTAGTGATGCAGCAGTATAGTTTTTGTCTTTAATGGTGTAATGGGTGTTGTAAGGGGTATAATAATATTATATTAGAAGCAGCAATGAATGGGGAATGGAAGCTTATTTTTACTCGCATGTTTTGCTAACTACAAATGTACTCGATTACTATTTCCAAGTTATTATATCCAGACATTATTATTATTATTAACTTATTTTCATCAAATCTGCAGGATGTTGTAATAAACGCACAAATTATTTATGATGATGATGATGATGATGGCCAAATTAATCAGGCAATGATGTTATTGTGTACTTGTTTGTTTCCATGAGTTTTCTGGTCAGCCCCCATAAACATAATAAAGTGTGTTTCCGGAGCAGATCTCCAATTTACATCAAAAGTAAGGTGAGATGGTGGTGGTTCATGAGTCACGACAAGAACTCGGTGTTTGATTTTAAGAACCCTTTTGCTGAAGTCGGTGAACAATCTGAAAACTAGACCACCTTCTTACCGCATCGGCTCTCTCTTCATTTTTGGTCCGTCCGTGAACGATTTGACAGATAATAGAAGAATGTGATAATTTATTTCTCAGTTCAAAACTCCGAGCTCAAGATCTAGTGAGTGCCTAGGTGTTAGATTATGGAAGAATGTGTTATTATCTTTAAGTCCAAACATGCCTTTAGTAGATGACAAGTGTTATTTCACTTCGTGTCTCAAAACAGAACTGATTGAAAAATAATTCTTTAATCAACGTGGTATCAGTTATAACAAAATTAACGAATCCTTAGCATTTCAAGCATATTGAAATGCATATTATTAGCTTTATAAATTATGAACTAGCCAGGAGCACAAATTTACTTAAAAAATAATGGTAAATTCTTAAATGAGTCTTTTGACTTTACAAACAAGTGGGGAATTTTGAACACAACCCAGAAGTAGTGGTGTGGCAGGGGAAGGGGATCTTGATTTTTCAAATAACCATGGTCCATGGTATAAAATCGAATCCCATATTCGTTGCAAATGTTTTTTTTTTTTTTTTTAACTTCATCAATTGACTTCTATGCTAGATGGTAACTGCTGAGTTTAATAATTAGTCCACCCATTTTGTGTTTCCTCGATTTCAATTAATAAATGCTTAAACAAAGCTAGTGACATTCACTTGGCTTCCGTCTTCTAGAAAATTTGTTATTATTATTTAGAAATTATAATATATGAATATATATATATATATATCTAGTGTTTATGGTGATTTGGTGGATGCGGATTTGATTAATACAATTTATGTTCAATAAATTGACGAAGCATACATATATAAAATAGTGCAAGTGCTTTCTTAAGTCAAAAGGTCCCTAAAAATTAAATTAATCCTCTAATTGCATGGACTTGTGTCTCGGCAGACCTATTCAACTTCTTTTCTTCCTTTCAAGTCAAGCAAATTGTTATATTATCGATAATTAATAATATAATAATAATAATAATAATGGATATTATTATAACAATATGCCTCCCCCCCCCCTTTTTTCTTCTGAAAGTATACATTTTATTAATTTTTATAAGTAACTAGTTATGTTATAAAAGCAATATTGATTTTTTTTTCATGTTTTTTACGCATTGTATGATTGAAAATTATACCTCTTATTACCCAATTGAAAGATATTATAATACGTTATTTAATTATGTTTAATATTTTAGTTATGTTAAGGACAGCGTAACTTTTTCTCAAAAGATTTTTTTTTCTTTTTTAGGAATGAAAATTGAAATACCTCAGCAATTGTGATGTGAACATAACTTAAAAATTCAAACTTTTTACACCATATATCCTACAAGATTTGATCACTAAAACAACTACCACTCACTTACATACAACTTTTTGTTAGTAAACTAATTTAACTAAAGACACTTATTTCATGAAGTACACAAGTTGTACAATTTTAATTCAAATCTGGTTTGATAATAACATTGTATGTGGGAATTTGGGAACAAGTTGACAATTTTTGCAAGGATGATGCACTTGATTTAATGTTTATTACTTTTATTTCTTAACTAGTTATTTCAATGAGTAACTTCATATTACAGTGCCCTTGTAACAAGTCTTTTTTTTCCATTCAACAACTAATTTTAGTAAGTAGTCTCTTCTAATTAAAATAAATGAAAAATTTTTAAAAATAAATCAAATTTGAAACCTAGTAAACGTCAAATGGCGAAAGAGATATAGAAAAAAAAATGTCATAGTCTGTGGTCACACATTTTAGTGTGAAATAGGCATCTTCATTTTATTTTATTTTATTTTCCTAACAATTTTTATGAAAACAACTTGCGAATTTTTTTTCTCTCTCTCCTTTAAAACAAAAAAAAACACAAAAATAATTGCCGAAAAACAACAGCAACCAGCAAACATTTTGTTTCGATTAAAAGGGCATCAACAATTTGCATGATATGTGTCTGCTTCCCTTTTCAAGTGTAAGAAAGAAACTAATCCCATTTTACAAATAGCTTTTAAGGGCAATAACATTGGGGCCAATGAGTTATTACATTTTCTTAGTTAAGATATATAATTTTATATTAAATTAAATAAGTCGTCCATTTAAAAACTATCATTTAAAAGATCAACGGATTCTTTTATTATTTAAAACTCTCACTTCAGTAAGTAAATATAATTTTATTGTTTAGATTTTTTATTTTTTAATAAGTAATGAGGTTGACAAAGAATTTTTTAGCACGGTATCTTTTTACAATATTTATTCGCTTCATTATTAATATTTAAGGTTCAAGTTCCCTCACTTATGTTTTGAAAGTTAAAATTACAATTACTCAATGCCAGTCCTAGACGAGACCTCAATTTTAGTTAAAATCAAAATTTTTAAATAAATTAGTTTTGGTTCAATTCGCGATTCCTTGAAATTGAACCAAAATCCAGTAAAAAGACAAATAAAATCTTCTCACATCGGATCCGATTTGATTGGAACCCGAACTTGCAGGAAGAAAATCCAATGATTTTAGTTACCGTTTAATCTTGAACTTGATCGGCGTTGGGTGGCGTGCCGGAGGCTTGAGGAATCTTGTGGGGCAAGTCAGAAACGGTGTGCTGTACTTGATTGTACATTTTTGTCGTATTTGTCTTGACTGACAGAGACTTTGCCACGCCATCAACGGCCGCATTCATTGCACTCTCCCTACGTGTCCCCAGCATGTGCAACGTGCGTGTAGGTGTAATCTCTTTAGTCTCTTGTACAACATTAAATTATTACCGAATCATAGACCGTCAATTATCCTCCACTAGATGAAATCCAACGGTGCAAGCTAATAGCGTTGACTGTTGACTGCTGACTGAGCCAGTCAAGTCAGATAACGATATCTGCAGCCTTCTAGTAGTGGTAACATGATCACATGATAAATAAATCAACAATCATCCCGCCCCCACCTTATTCAATGGGATACGAAAGAATTTTTCAATGAAAACTTTATATATATATATATATATATATATTCCTTCCTATTGCCGAAAAACAACAGCAACCAGCAAACATTTTGTTTCGATTAAAAGGCCATCAACAATTTGCATGATATGTGTGTCTGCTTCCCTTTTCAAGTGTAAGAAAGAAACTAATCCCATTTTACAAATAGCTTTTAAGGGCAATAACATTGGGGTCAATGAGTTATTACAATTTCTTAGTTAAGATATATAATTTTATATTAAATTAAATAAGTCGTCCATTTAAAAACTATCATTTAAAAGATCAACGGATTCTTTTATTATTTAAAACTCTCACTTCAGTAAGTAAATATAATTTTATTGTTTAGATTTTTTATTTTTTAATAAGTAATGAGGTTGACAAAGAATTTTTTAGCACGGTATCTTTTTACAATATTTATTCGCTTCATTATTAATATTTAAGGTTCAAGTTCCCTCACTTATGTTTTGAAAGTTAAAATTACAATTACTCAATGCCAGTCCTAGACGAGACCTCAATTTTAGTTAAAATCAAAATTTTTAAATAAATTAGTTTTGGTTCAATTCGCGATTCCTTGAAATTGAACCAAAATCCAGTAAAAAGACAAATAAAATCTTCTCACATCGGATCCGATTTGATTGGAACCCGAACTTGCAGGAAGAAAATCCAATGATTTTAGTTACCGTTTAATCTTGAACTTGATCGGCGTTGGGTGGCGTGCCGGAGGCTTGAGGAATCTTGTGGGGCAAGTCAGAAACGGTGTGCTGTACTTGATTGTACATTTTTGTCGTATTTGTCTTGACTGACAGAGACTTTGCCACGCCATCAACGGCCGCATTCATTGCACTCTCCCTACGTGTCCCCAGCATGTGCAACGTGCGTGTAGGTGTAATCTCTTTAGTCTCTTGTACAACATTAAATTATTACCGAATCATAGACCGTCAATTATCCTCCACTAGATGAAATCCAACGGTGCAAGCTAATAGCGTTGACTGTTGACTGCTGACTGAGCCAGTCAAGTCAGATAACGATATCTGCAGCCTTCTAGTAGTGGTAACATGATCACATGATAAATAAATCAACAATCATCCCGCCCCCACCTTATTCAATGGGATACGAAAGAATTTTTCAATGAAAACTTTATATATATATATATATATATATATTCCTTCCCCTTTGAAATGTCCATGTTTAACTATTGGAGTCTAAAAATACCATGAAAAGAAAACATATCAAAATATTTACACAATATGAGTAATGTTTCTGCTCGCATAACTAATAATAAATTATACTTTACGAAATGAATTGTTGTATTTCTATAAAACGATATAATAATTCCGTTCAAATTTTGATTCAATATTAGCAAAACACACAAAAAAAAAACCAAAAAATAAAGTTGGAATAAAGAATTGAATCAAACCCAGTTCGTTTTATTTAGTTAATTAATTAAGTTTACTCCAATTGGTCTTTGACTTGTACAGCCGTAATCAATCGAACTGGTTTGAGGCCACTTCTAATCTTTAAATATCTTGTGACATAAAATGTTAACAATCCTATAAGAAATTACTAAACGTTCTTCTAACACAAAACATAAAACTATTGAACGACAATTTTGGTAATACATTACCATCGGAATGCATTATAATAATTATATTTAATATAACCAAGTTATTATTATTATTATTTTTTTAATTTTCAAAGGGAAATTCAAAATAGGATGCTTCAGTGGCCGTGACATTTCATAAAAGAAAGTGAAGCTGTGGTGCTCACGGGGGGCATATCATAGTGGGAGAGGTTGTTGACCTACAAAATACTGGGGGGCCTCTTTCCGAATAGAGACAAGTCTCTTGGGCCCACTGACTGGTGACGTGTCTTCTGACTTTTATCCTTCGTTTTCATCTGTCACTGTTATCTCTTGCGTTGCTGTCTAATCTTTTCTTTCTGATTGACCGCCGTTGGCCGATGGTTTCTCCGTTACCTCATGCTTGCATATGCCATGCCGTCATGTTTTATTTCTAATTTCAATTCTTTCCGCAATAAATATTTTTAGCTTTGTTTTTTTTTTTTCATTCACAAATATTCTTAAAATGTAATATCCATGTATCAGTGCATGGTGTGGGTGGGGGGGGTGCTGGGCTAATCAAGGACTTGCATTGACAAACTTCTTAGGAAGGATTGAGACCGTAATTAAACTACAGCCTGGTAAAAATGGGCTGACTTCATTGACCTGCATTCCATGACAAGTCCAAAATCAAATAGCGGCATAATTTCATGCTTAGAGCACAAAGTTTCAGCTAAGCAACAAAATGGAGACCATCAAAAGACCAACATCTCAAGCCACACCCATTTAGATGAATACATAAATTGAACAAGATTTCAAGAATTTTCAACTTCTTAATCAAAATACATATCATGGGCAACAGAGCAGCAGTAAATGCATGGAATATCAACAAGAGTCCTTCGCTTTCACAAACCTATTTCTGGAGGATCTCTTTGTGAGCTTTAAATGAGAGGATCACATTCCAAGCTAGAGCAATAACATTAGCAGCAAGGACCTGAAATTTACCACATGGATGAAACATCACGTCCAACGACCAGTGTGGCAGATAATGTGTGAGAGTGAAAAAAGGATGAAGTGATTGATTCTAAACAGCAAACAACAAGCCAATAACATAAGAGACTAGCACAATCAATAAACAAAGTTATCAAAGATCAGATTTTAGAATATAGGTCAGATCCACCAAGCCCAAAGCATGGCCCTGGGATGTCTCCTTTGAATAGATTTGACTTACTTAGAAAAACTTGATGGCTAAAGGTTGAAATTATAGTTCATATCCGAACAATGGGTCGATAGAGCAGCCACGAATGAGCATTTGTTATTTCCATGCTCTAACCGACAACCTTTTCAAAATGGAGCAACAAGCTGGCAATTTTCATTAGCCAGTAAATAGCTTATCTCATAACATCCCAAATTAGACAATCAAAATTGATGTGTTTGAAGTGTTAACATATACAGATATACTATTTCCAAGATAGGTTACTGCATAAACATGTTGATGTAAGGGGCTAAACAACAGACCTTTTATACTCCCTCAATGGAATAGAAAAAGCCCACGCAATGGACATATCTACATTGCATGGCTGCTCATTTATTTGTCTATAACATAAAGCCAAACTACTTTTTTCAAATATCACATTCGAATTCTGCAATCAACTTGGAAACCTTCCACGTACAAAACAACACATTTGCTTGATGAGGAAATATGATCCAACCAGGTCTGAGTAGATTATGCTAATGTACCACAAATAGTTTGGATAAATATAGCTATCCATACCTGGAATTGTGGTGGGACAAATCGAAAGTTGAGGAATTGGAAAGGTATCCACAGTTGCCAATTAGCTACGACAGAAGAAAACCACTCCTAAAAATGAAATGAAAGTTCAACTTCAGTACAAACAATTTTAAAATCAAATATACGTTTCATAGGTCTTTTCAAAAAGCTGCTTTTACAGTTAAATTAGAATGCATGGAAGGTAACTGAAACTTAAAAATAAAAAAAGGAGCAAAATATTATGCATTTTCCACCTGTTGAAGTTTGGGTAGAACTTCCGATGGCCTTCCCTCAAGTGTTACCAACGTAGATAAGAAAACTCCAATGAATATGGGAGAAAAAAGGAACTGCAACACAAAAACATACCTTAAATGATGAAGCGATCAAGGGGTATATTGGAAAAATTAAAGAAGAGAGATATAGTCACCTGATCTGTTAGAAGGCGTAGGAATGCACCTGATGCTCCAGTCATTGTCACCATTTTATTCAGATGTGAATACCTAAGATAACACAAGTTGTCTTAAGGGAAAGATGTAATAACCCCTTCAAAAAAAAAAAAGAAAGAATTTTCATATTTTTTCTTCTTTTGGTGATGAACTCACAAAAACCTTGGTTTTTATCTAAGTATTTTCAGTGACATCAAAACAAATATAAACAGAAAAAATTATGAAACCACAAATTAAAGCAACTATAGAAATTGCAAATCATTAAAGAAATCAAAAGAGATATCTATACCTTAGAATTAGAAAAAGAGTGCAAACTTTACTATAATTATTCATCCAAATCTAGGTAGACAAATGTATTGATGCGGGGCATTACCAGAAATGCAACGTGGGTCCAACTAACACCAGCCCCAGCAAAGTGAAGAGGAATGTCCTTTTGAGGTCCAGTGAAGGCACTTGCTCAATGGCGAACTGCAACAACAACCACAACATAGTCATAAAACTTGAACTTGTCATTATTTAATTAATGATAGAGATGAATTGAAAACCACTAGATTAAGCTGGCTCTAAAATACACAAGGATTTTGTACAAATAGTCTATAAGTGTGAGAGATGGGCAAATAACTGTAAAATCCAGCAGTGTTAACATGAAGTAGCTTATGGAAATCATAATTAAGTCAAGACAATGAAAAAGTAGTGAAATATTGAGAACTCGACCAATGTAGTAACAGAGGAAACAGACACTTAATCTGGTTTAAAGTGAATGAAGAAAGTTTACCTGGCAGATTAAGTCTCCAATTAAAGTCAAAAGTGCAGATGTCACGGCTTTTGTTGCCACAGGATATTTGGCAAGAAGAGCTAAATACCTGCAATGACACACAATTCCAGTTAATATAGAATAGTTGACCATTTTATTTACCACATGATTGTGGAACTGAAATGAAATAATTAGGAGATGCACACACCAAATTATTCACAGAATAAATATTTAAAAATGAGAAGAAGCATACTAAACATTAGCCTCACACAAGGCCCCGTTTCATGATTTATTCTTACGATAATTGTGATGTGAGAACATATATACTAACTAAAATCAGTTTGCTTAGAGATAGCCTATCATAAGACATTTTTAAATCTATTCATCCTTAGAGTTGTCAATGATCAATTAAAATCCGAAATCCAAAAATTGATAATCTTCAATTTGAGCTTGACAACCTCAAAATCAAGTAAATGCACTTTGCATTTTGATTTCCGCCCAGCGCAATGCATAGGTCTTGTGTTGTTTCCGAGCAGTAAAAAATGGAACAAAAAAAATGGTGGGTCAATCTGTTTCAGTTGAACTAGCAATATATAGCCAAAAAGCACATACAATGAACAAAACCGAAGAATCGAAAAACAAAAGCACACTAAGGCACAAACAACCAAAAAAAAAAAAAAAAGCCGAAGAATTTTACCATTGAAGGAAGGACCAGTTACTCCCACCAGAACCGCCTTCACTTCTCCCTCCAGAATTGCCATCCCCAGAGCCTCCTGACCCACCACCGGTACCACCACCTGAGCCGCCATCGGCGACCGCTGAAACGCGAACACGACCAAAGCCCAGTTGCCCAAATCTAATTTTAGAACCACCCAGATCCTTAACAACAGTTCCATGACCAAAACTCGAAGTATAAGAAGTCAAAGAAAAAGATGAACAGCCCCTAAACGCTGTAATTTGAGCTTGGTTTGCAGGAGTATAAATTTGCCGGCCAGTATGAGAAATGCATTTGTGAGAGAATCCCAGGAAACGGGACAAGAGTGGGGATTTAAGAGTAAGAGACAAAGAGGTTGCCGCCATTTTTCCCCTTGAAAATTGTGAAGCGTTTCAAAAGTAATTACAGGGGTTTTGGAGGGTTTTGCATTAACGTTGCGTTGGGGTGGAGGCAAGTTCAACTGTTCAAGTACAGAACAGAAGTACTCTCTCTCTCTCTCTCTCTAAATATTTTGAAATAAAATTACTTTTATAAAATTATGCGCCCGGCCCACCCACACCGCCGAATTTAAACTACAACATTTATCAAACAATTTACAATAAAAAAGGCATGTAAAATGTTAAAAAGATAATTTTTTTTTAAAATTGTATTATATATTTTAATTGAAGCAATATCAGTATATTAATTAATTGATTAATTGGTGAAGACTTACTTATGAGTATATATATTATTGTCATGGATGATGAAACACAATTAACACACCACACTGCACAGCCGCATAGCAAACACCAAATTTATTCGCCATTCATAAACAGGGTTTGATGTCCTCACTAATAAAATCTTCATGGGTCCCAAAGACAAACATTACAAAGACACTTTCTGTACTTTAGATCATAAAATTGACATATGTATTATAAAAGCATATGCCATACGTTTCTTGAATTTACTGCCCCCCAGACTCCTTATTGTGTCACACAAATGCATATCGCCAGAAGAAAGAAAGGAGCTTGCAAGGGATCAGTTCTAGCCCAGGATGGAGACATTGGTCCTTTTAACTTGGAAGCCCGACTCAACTTCAATTCAGTCAACTTAAACCAAAAGAGATTTGTCTTCAATTTCATTTCATCATTTGTTAAAGGTTCCAATCAACAAACTGCTATGAGCAGCCGACAACCATAAATCTGTCATATAAGCCCTAGCCTAGTTTCTGACTTGCAAGACAGTCAATTCCTGCTCAACCACATTGAAATCTGGCCGAAAGATGAATTAGTCCAGAAGAGAAAAGGGAAAACAAAAAATAAAAGGAAGGAAGATAAATTAACAGAAGTCAGATCAATTAACAGTATAACAAAAGAACAGTTTGCAGACCGATCTATATGAGGCAGTGTCTTCCTGTTAAAGATGCTGCTAAATAACTGCTCAAAACCCTGCTGCTAAAATTGTCATTACCTAGTAACAAATATCAGCAAGTTTACAAACAAATGGTATTCAAATTTGGTAAAATGATTACATTGCATGTAATCTGAGATCTATCAAGTGACATGTTACCACAAAATTCCCTATATATCACCCTCTCAGATTGGATGTTTCAATCATACTTAAATTGTGATTTGTGACTAACAACTTATGATAGCAAGACACTGCAGTAAACAGATATCCAGTCTTCATTCTTAAAATTCCAACACTTACATATTGAAGGAAAACTCATAGAGAAGTCACAAACGAGGCAATTATCGTATTTTTTTTTTCTTCTACTCTTTTAAGAATCTTGAGCTCCAAAGCAAATAATCAACTTAGAACACATGAAAAGAATGGCCAAGAATAAGGATAAACATTTAATCACAACTGACTATAAACTTAATCCAATAAGAAAACAGTTACTTCACAACAACACCATCTCTTACCTACTGATGAAGGACGCCATGAGTTAAAAATTTTGTTCCAAAAGTAAAGCACATCAAAAAGAGTATTTTTAACTTATATTAAACAAGGAAAGAATAGAATTCCAAGAAAGCAAATCAGTTTATGCAGCCAGATCAAACTATTTGAAATTTCTTCCTTCATCAACATCCAAATGACAATTTTTCACATGTTGTTGATGTTTGGTATTAGAGCAATATTTCTCACAGATATACAAACATGGCAATGCTGTGATAAACTTCTTACAACCTAAAATTTTATTAAACAAAATTATTAAATTATTTTACAAGATGTGACGCAGCACTCGATTACAAAATCACGGATTACAGGGAAGAAGCAGCTTACCATAACCAATATTTTAAGGCTAGTTGATAATTGTGTTGATGGACAAACTGTTACGTAGACTTGTCAGTATCCATGCCTCTGCAATTCAATCACAGAAGAAGACCTCACCTTGAAGGACTGAACATGAGTATGGTCCATTTAATTCATTCTTGACACTTGAAAGTCCTTTTCACTACCACTATTTGCAGACACATCAAGCTCTTTGTCCGACAAATCACAAGTTTCATCTAAATTATCATCCAGATTGTCATTTTTAAGAGGTTCAAAGATTGGAACAACCCAGTCCCCGCCTTTTGTACCTTCATCACCTATTTTACCAACTAAATTGTCACTCTCCTGCTTAATTTCCTCTAGATGTTTCAATTCCTTAGTATTTCGACAACTTAGCAAGACAAGGTCTAACATTTTCCTTCTAACGACGTAACTTGGATTAGGCTCAATCAAACACCCTCTACTGTAAGCCTCCCTAAGAAAAACTGTTTGAGTACCCCCTTTTGTAGATATATAAAAAATCCCAGGATGCTTAAGTAGCAACTCCCGCACATTAACTTCCATGGCAAACTCTTTCCTGAAATGCGACAACCTCTGAACCTCAACCCTCTTCTCAACCGTCAAGCTCAACAACTCATGAACAACAGCAACTGCACGCTTCTCAAACCTCTCGAACCCTCCACATGTATGGACCCTAACCACATTTTCTTTTTCTTCATAAGGCTTGACATAAGGAAGCCTCTGCCAATTCTTCAACTTTTCCCTAAACCCTCTCTCGATTTTAAACCCCGTTGGAAAATTAATCGGGAATGCAAAATTAGTCTCGAATTCACTCAACCACTTCTTCCTATACTCATTCTCCCTCCACTTTTCAACCACGGCATCACCCAAATTCTCGTCTCTATTAACCAGTTCGACAATTTCCAGATCAACTAATCTAAAATCATTCCCATATTTCCCTAAAATGGAGTCTCTAAAATCCTCGGGCAAACCCAATTCAGTCCTAATCAACCTCAACGCGTGGACATGAAGGGTCCCACTTTTGGACATCAACAACAATTTCTTGATTCTAATCACGGCATCCGATTCGCACCGTCTTATAACATCAACTTCTTCGTTAATCAAATTTTCCATTTTAGGAGTGAATCTACAACAGAGGTTTTTGTTTAGAGGGTGAGTGAATAAATGGAAAACGTGAGGGTATTTGTGGAGGAAGTTACCCATAGTGATGTTCAATCCGAGGATGTTCTTCCAGCGGGACATTATCTGTACGGAGACAAAGGGGCCCCGCTTTCGAGTGGACATGAGTCGGTGGGTGTTGAGAATCGTTCTGATTGTTCTGAGTTTGGTGGCGAGTTTGTCGAGCTGATGGTCTCTTGTTCGGTTCTCCAGTCGAGTTTGAGCTGAGTCCACTGCCTTCTTCCATCTCCGTTGCTCCACAAATGGGAACTTTGGTGACAAATTGCTGCTGCGATTCCTTAGACTTTTCAATGCAATCATCTTCTCTGAAGCTTAAAGCCAAGTTCCTTCGTTTAAACTTTAAATTAGAGGGGAAATCCTATAAATTAAAATTCCCCCCCCCCCCAAGAATCCTTGAAATTAATATTCTTGACACACATTTGTGTAACCACACATTCATATCCCCACATGACATAAACACTGACACACCCTTATTTGTCTGCTAATTTGTCGTCCAACTTTGCAATCTACCACTAGCAATCCAAAAACTTACAAGGGTAACGGTATAGTTCTATAATAGGATTGTCAATTAATAATAAGGAAAATGCTAATGAGCGAGAGGAACGAGAGAATGACGAGAGAAACGGCATTCTCTCCTGTCGTTTCGCTTCTTGTTCCTCTCGCTACATAAAACATTAAAATAATAAAAGAATGAATAAAGAAAGACTGCTTTATCGCTTCGTGCATAGGGAAATTTTATCAATATCTTCAGCCCTCACTTTCCTCTCTCCCTTACGGCTTACGGCTTCCGACGTGCCTCACCAGCTTCTCTCCCTCACGCTTCTGACTTGCCTCACCAGCTTCTGTCTCTCTCACGCTTCTAGAAGCTCCCTCACGGTCCTTTCCCTATAACAAAATTATTAAACTTCCAGAAACTCCCTCACGGCTTTCGGTGTGCCTCACCAGCTTCTCTCTCCCTCACAGTTCCGCCTTACCTCACCAGCTTATCTCTCCCTCACCCTTCCAGATCCCTCACGGTCCTTTCCCTAGCACTAGTAAGCTTGATTTCCTTTGCTTCGTACAAAAAGGGAAGGCTCTGCACTAGTAATTTTAGCAAGCCATACGGGATGTTTTTAAACAACAGTTGATACAAGCAACTCTGAAATTCATCAACTGAGCAAATTCAAGAGGAATGCAAAGTAATCTCAATTTGAAAAAGATTTCCACCATTACACTAGATGAAAATTAAAACCAAATTGTATCTTGTTCACATGCGTGGAGTTAAGTGAGATTCAACAATAATCACCCTCAGAGATTTACTCTTATGTACATAACACCTGGAACAAAAGTTCACAGAAAAACTGACTGAAGGAAAATGAATTACACATATAATTCTCCACCGAAAACTAACAATCACTTTAAACGGTGAAAAAAGTGAGCTAAGTAAGCCAATAATGAAGTGCTCATCGGTAAAGGGAGACTGCTCAACAATGTGGTTGAAGATAATAAACAAAGAGTAAGACGAAAATGAAAGCTGGATTTCACGCCATTTTTTATTTATTTGTTTTTATTTTTTTTAATATTTAATGAGTGAGAGGAACGAGAGGAGAAACGGCAGGAGAGAATGTCGTTTCTGCCATCCTTCTCTCGTCCCTCTCGATACCTAGCAACACTCTATTATTTATCTAATAATAATATGTATGGTTGTTCATATAACTAGGGACAAAAATTAGGCTATACCGTGACACCATACCCCCAATTTTGTCTTTCGTGATTGTGTTACTGTCAAATTTCATGCAGCCCCTTACTTTATTTTCTACTTCTAATTTATTTGTAAGTATTAATTTAGGTGATTTTGAAGAACTCCGTAGCCAGCAAACAATTGGATTTTCTGAAATTGAAATGGCTTATTTTAATGGAAAGCGTTTAAGGGATAATGGAAAGGCAAAAATAGCTAGTTTACCTTCAAGTGACTCGACAATATATGAGGTACTACCATTTGCTAATCTTCAACCCAAAAGCTACAAAATCAGAACATCAAAAATGCGTTTAGCGGAGATAGAGCCGCCGCCTATGTGTTCGAGAGACATGCATTCAGAACGTGAAAAAGATGGGATGGTTGCATATACTCGAAGGCATTTTGAATCGCCCAATATATTTCGTTTCGGTTACCGTATTTACGTTTTAAGAGTGGAAAGTGGAAACCATCCGCCACTTGATCAGGAAATTAACCCGCAGCCTCGGTTTGAAAAACAAGATAATTATAATTAAACATATATGAACTAAAAGAAAGAAACAAGGAATAGCTACTCAAAAAGTCACACGAAATATATGATCTTAAACAAGGGCTAGTTTCGACTGCTGTAATCTCTCAATCATTCGGCTGGTAGTGAAGCAACATAAGTGGCAGAAACCCTAGCACGCTTTAGATCCAAAAACTTGACCACATCTTGTTCAGTTACCGGAGGGATCTTGATTGCTCTTCTTTCTTGTGTCTTAAAATCATAGATAAAAACCCTTGAAACTAGAGAAGATTTGTACTCAGTAAGCAATATTTCACCGTTATTACTGTTGCTAACAGGGATAGGAGGTCGAAACATGATGGTGTCAAATGGAAAAACATAATCCCTCCTAATCCAAACCTCACCGCCTTCACCACCACGACCGTAGTCCTTTAGCATCCAAACCCTAATTTTGTTCTTGGACCTAAAATCGTCACAGTCTAGCACTCCCAACTTTTCCTCAGCCTGAATCAAATCATGATGCTTGCGTACCTCATCAGGAAGTTTTACAATATCAAACTTCTCTTCCTTAACATCAAACACTGCTAAAACTGGCTTGGTTTTTCTAGGATTGATGATGATCCAATGGATGAATCCATTAGTACACAACCCTTGGCGACGAAAATGTATTCTGGAAGGTGGGGCATCGATTTTTCTCCATGAAGTAGTGCCTAAAGTAAAGATCTCACACTCTGGGGTTCCATGATTATCAATCATCCACGCGTAGGATGAGCTGTTCGTTGTATGTTTATTAGATATGTTCAACACTTTGTAATCTCGGGAGCTTGGATCAAACCCTAGGAAATACTCCCTGAAATAACTTATCATTGGGCCGGAGAAATCTTCATCATCATCACTGACGACAAAAGTTGATTTGGGAAGATCAATGATCTCTTGAGTAACGACATTCCGCATTAAGATTTCGAAGTCGACGATGTTGTAGAAACATATGAAGCCGTTAATTAGTTGGGTGACTCGATGTAGCTTAAAGTCGGAGGGTACTGTCAAGAGGTGAGATGCTTCATCTGATTGGTGTTCAATGGTCAAGAAGTGTTGCTGGGAGAAGGAGCTGTTCGTGAAGGAAACGATGAGGGGTAAAATAGTCCCTTTGATTGATGAGTACCAAGTTTTTGATACACATTTGAAGCGCATACGAGCCTTCTCTGGAAGTATTTTGAGCACATCCATTGCCACATCATGCGGAACTGTGTCTCTTCTTTTGTTCTCCATTTTAGCAGTCTTTGTGCTGTTCATATTGCTAACTAATTTGATCATCATTATACATTTATATATATATATATATATACTGAAACGATCGACAAAATACCGCTATTAAGGAAAATGTTTTAATTTCAATATTCAACTTCCATTTTACACCTTAAAAGATTTTGCCGTTTTTTGTTTCCTTTTTAATTGATTGCGCATTCATATTTACATTAGTTTCTATTTCAAACCTTGATTCCTCGATATTATTCTATGTTATTCAAATCTTGTGCATTTATTGCTGACAAAACTCAAAATTTTCTTTCTTTTATATACACAAATTTAAGGATCATTCACCCATGGGTGATAAATTTTTTGATAAATTTAAAAAAGTGAACCATTTTTTTAAAATATTTGAGTATGTGACAATCCG
This sequence comes from Citrus medica, assembly GCA_002013955.2. Classification (NCBI taxonomy): domain Eukaryota; kingdom Viridiplantae; phylum Streptophyta; class Magnoliopsida; order Sapindales; family Rutaceae; genus Citrus; species Citrus medica. Next base: position 10,682 of record MKYO02031380.1, on the reverse strand, counting down.
TTAACTTTTTCATTAACTTTAATAGGACCAGTAAATTAATCATAAAATAATATTTTTACCCCTAGAATTAATCATAAAATAACGTTTTTACCCCTATAATAGCTACAAAATGACATTTATGTCCCTAAAATTAGTTACAAAAAATATTTTTGCCCCTACTCAATTATTTATTATTTTTTAAATAGAAAAAATTATAAAAAAAAATTACATCTAAGTGCAATTAACGGGTTTTTTTGTTAAATCATACAATTTTTTTTAAATTTCTCATTCAATCAAACTTTGCCATTAAAATTTATTAAAAAAAATTATTTGATTGAACAATAATTTTTCTTTTAAAAATTGTGTGATTTAACCCAAAAAAAACCCGTTAATTGCACTTGGATGTAATTTTTATAATTTATTCTATTTAAAAAATAAAAAATAATTGAGTAGGGGCAAAAAATATAGTTGCGGCTAATTTAGGGTCATAAATGTCATTTTGTAGCTATTATAGGGGCAGAAACATCATTTCATAATTAATTTATTGTTTCTGTTAAAGTTAACGGATTGTCACTTGCTCGAGTAGCTTTCAAAAATGTTTCACCTTTTTTTAAATTTGTCAAAAAATCTGTCACCCAAAAGTAATTAACCCTAAATTTAAATCAGGTTGTGATGGCTTGATTTTAGCATAGAGTAATGATATAGCCACAAACTCTTGTACAAATTTAATTTGTACAAACTGATGTAATATGATAAAATTAGTTGAATTAAATATCTCTTGACCCACATGATTTATTTATATTATTTTATATTTTCATTTAACAAATGAATTAATATCATATCAGTTTGTACAAAATAAGTTTGTACAAGAGTTTGTAACTGTATCATTACTCTTTAACATATTAAAAAAGAATCAGTTTTTTTCTTGTTAAATAAATATCTTTTAGTTACATTATGCTCATATTTACGTACAATCACATAGAATAATGATCTTTAAAATTGATCGCTAGTGGTACAACTGTAAAGATAAAGGTTAAAATTACACACTTACAGAATTTCCACCATATTTGATAAGCGCCAATTCATAATCATCACATAATTGTGAAGCGATATTAAATAACTAATTAGCATGTGACGGTGCTTTTTACATTCTCATGTCATTGCCCAAAGTAGTCATGGCTTAAATTTTCTATTTAAACTTAGGTGGCGTTTGTTTTTTAACTTAATAATTTAAAGTGACTTAACTTAATTAATTAAGTTAATTAGAGGTGTTTGTTTTTATAACTTAATGAGAATTTTTAGATAATTTTGACTTAATAAAATAAGCTAATTTTTTTGGCTTTTTACTTAATGGAGAAATCTGAATTAAGTCAATTACTTGCTAATGTCAAAAATATCCCTGTTTTATAATTTATTTTTCATGTCTATCCCAAAACTCACCCATAGATATTTACCCCACATAAAAATATCCATATTTTTTCTTTCTTATATTATATACGATAAAATTTAAAATTTATGGTATTTTATATATTAAAATTCTAAAATAATTATGTATTCACTTGAATATAGTTTTACTTATAAATGTTAAAATATTGTGGTATTTAATATATTATTTATTTGACATTCAAATTTAATAAGGATACAAATGTAAAAGTACATATTTTCAGCTTTTTAAGTTGAAAAAAACAAATAACTTAATACTTATTTTTCGAGATTCAGACGAAAAAACAAACATATTATTCAGATTCAGATATTCAGACCTATTCAGAATTCAGACTAATTCAGATCTATTCAGATTTCAGATAAAAAAACAAACGCCACCTTAATTTTCTCCCAATTGCGTCTCTTGACACCGCCATATTTTGTCACATACACACAACAATTAATTAAAGAAAAAAGTTATGAAATCGTTCGGATGACCCGTCGTCCCCTCCATTCGTACAACTGACACGTGTACTTTTGAATGGAAATGACGCATCATTCTTCTTATTAACATGCTAACAACATGACACTCCATGCTTTCTTGGCAAGCGACCCATCATCTACGGTGTTGAATTCCAAGTTATTTTAATTGAAGTAAGAGATTAATCATTTTTTAGCAGTTGCATGGAATAGCAATCTTAACAATTGTAATTGTCCTAAAAAAAAAGAACACACACATGCCTAAAAGTACTAGTAATCGCAGTATTTGAGTTCCAACTATTGTAGGTTGCTCATCTATCGGATAATAAATTTTATAATTTACAAGATTACTTATTTATCATTTAATAGACACATTTTTTTTTAGGGAAACATGAAACTTCATTAAACAAATAATTGAGAAATCAACCAAGGAGGTGAAACATGTATCCACTCTCCCAAACCTGACAAAGAAGCCCTACCCTAGCAACAAAATGGACAGCGGAGTTTGCAAATCCCCTAACAAAAGAGAAAATAACATCACCTAAGAATTGAGCTAATGCTCTACAATCACCAATAATAAGGCCGAAGCCATTAGGACTAAAACTATCAACAAACAAAGCATTGAAAAATTGTAACCTGTCCATTTCAACAATAACAGGAAGGAATGGTAATCCCCTGAGCCAACTGAGAGCCTCTTGCATGCCAATAGCTTCAGCTTCCCGAGCTATCCATTTAATAGAAACGTTATTCAACGTGATTATGATAACAATTCCAATTACAACTACAACTATTAATTAAAATTAAAACTATAACTATTGATCATGGTAAAATAACAAGATAATAAACTTTGACCATATAACCATTGGCCATAACATTTTAGACTTGAAATCCACAAACTTCAAAATTTTTCTCATATTTTTTTAATATAAAATTCAATTTTCAGGTTTCGGTCCGGTATTTTTCCCTCAAAACCAGAACCGAGTAAAACAAATAACCAAAACCGAATAAAAAAAATTAACATTCTTTTTAAATATTAAAATAGTGCTAGAAGGCATTATTTATATACTAAAATAGTGTTAGAAGGCATAATTTAGTGGACACGAGAAAATAAGAAATTAAAAAAAGTTAAATTTTGTAAGAAAATTTTAAAAAATTATAACTATTTAATGAACCTGCACGGAATTTTGGTTTAAGTTTGATTATTTTATTTTTTAAACTTTTTGGTTCTATTCTTATTAGTTCTTTAAAATTCAAAACCGAATTGATACATTGTCCACCCATAATTAGCATAAGCGTCTTTGGCTTTTATCCTTATCCGCCACGTCAGAGCCAGTGAGCTCAGAATTTTGACTTTCATCAAAGCCAAACTGCCTGCATAATAGCTCGATCATTTGAATTTTGACTTTGATCCTAGCCGAATTGAGAGGAATGGCTGGATGAGAAAGGATGTAACTTTTTGGTTCCAGTGTTAGACAAAGCTAACCCTTTATTCTTCGTAGGACCCGCTACGTCAGTAAGATCAGACATCATATTTGGGTTATTTTTACGTACCTCCCCTGAGGTTTCACCTAATATTAATTTTGTTAACATATATGTTTCCATAATATTGATTTTGATGATAACAAACAAGATTAAGAATGATTAATCTTTTAAGCTCAAATTATTTAATATTATTTTTAAATAAATCATTATTTTCACATTATAAATGTTTTATATTTAATGGAAAAATGATTTTATGAAATTGGTTGTTTTTCAAAGTTTATGGTTTAATTGAAAGAATTTTGAAAACTTTGAAATAAAGAAGTATTGCTTGAAATTTTGGTGAAGGACTTATTTGAAAAGTATCATAGCATTTTTGGCTATACCATAATTTCAGAAAGTTTTGGGATTAACAAAGTATTATTTAGAAATTCTGAAATTGGACTTATTTGCAAAATTTCATACCGTTTTGGGCCATAGTACAGTTATATAAAGTTTGAGGGTCAAACTATTATTTTACAAAATAGTGCACTGTAGTAGTCACTGTAGCAGTCACTGTAGAAAACGGCGATCCGACATTTTGTTAACGGCTCGCCGACATCGAGCAGAATTGAAGATCAG
>MKYO02031358.1:69986-88266 GCA_002013955.2 Citrus medica | reverse complement strand
CTTCCAATTTTTACATGAGGAAGGAAAGTTGGTGATAGGCTTCCTCTTCATAGAGCTTGACATGAAGTCGTACCAGCCTACTTCCTTTAGTTTGCTCCTCAACTGATACAAGTGTTTTACTTCCACAAAGGAAGGCTCCCAGAGTCCACATCTTTCTCATAGCACATACAAGGCTGAAAGAACCCTCCACCCAGTCAGGTGAAGTTGACTTGGAGCCAGATGCATGCCACTCAATATCCTGGGAAAATAAGGCTAAAGGGGCAACCGACCTCCTAACTTAAAGCTCTCTAGATGCATTGTCACATACCCCTTTGGAGGCCGACTGGGGACATCACCTTTCCCAAGGATAACAAAGAGGACCTCCTCAGGAATATTGTAAAGATTTCTTAGCTGGAGCAGGTCAGTGTGGGTGGTGGCACAAGTAATATAGTCAATGAGGTAAGCGTCCGCCTCTATCCTATGACCAAGGTATCTCTTCTTAGAGGGCCGACTTGGCTTGGAACTGTTCTCCTCACCATCACCCGCTTCACCAGGAATTCTAGTCCCCTCAGAACTGTGATTTTCACCAGAGCCCAACTCTGGTCCTCCACAGTTTCCCGTAAGTTCGAAATCAGTAGAAGACAAAGGGGTCTTGGGATTAGGATATTCAGGGGTATTCCTATTATAGGAGGGGCCTACACTGCCAGAAGGGTTTAGGGGATCAATGGGTCCTAACAAGTTGGGGTTACATCCTCACATAAATAACATAAATTGAATTCGAAAATTCAGTACAGAGCTGCTGTTACATCCTCACATGACTATAAAAAGGCACCTCCTCTTCTGTTTTTGGACACTTTGAAATCAGTACTAACAGCACTGTTATTTTTCTTTCCTCCTTCTTCGTTTATTTTTTCTGATCAAGTTCGTTGTTGTGGTTCGCCAGAATTTCCATCATGTGCTTGATCAGAAATTCGTGCTCGTTGTATCTTGGGAAACAGATACCAGCAGACCTTAAGCACTGCAAAAGGCGGTAAATCTGTTTTAAGGAAACTGTCTTGTGCAGGCCTCGAGCTACATTTTATTTTACTGTTTCAGTTTCCCTCTCTTCTGTTTAGCTTACTGTTTCTCATTTGATTTCTTCAGTAGCTGCTTTTCGTTGTTTACCTAATATATAATTTGTTATCTCACTGTGTATCGTTTTGATTACACTTCTTCCAATTTTTGTTTTTCCAATCCAAAAAATGAACGCAATATACATTTGCTAATTGGGAAAAAAGTCATTTGTCTCAAAATAAAATGACAATATACATGATTACAAGATGTCTTGTGTTGGGTTCAGTTATTTCGTGTGAGCTAACTACCCATATTGAAAAGATGAGCGACTTTTAAGGGGAATAAAACTGTCTGCCTCCTGAGGGGTATTTAAGAAAACAGTGTACACTAGGAGTGGGGGATCAGAAGAAGGAATGAAAAAAGAAAATTAGTCTTCCATCGTAAAGGAGAGAAAATTTATGTTATTTCATCTTTTTTTTAATTCAGCTTGAGTTATTTCCTTATAGTCAACTATTTAATTTACTTCAAATCTAACTTAAGCATTAGAGCGTTCTCACTGGATCCCCCACTGGTGAGTCGTGACCAATTTTTGTTGTTTTCAGGCTACAGATTTAAAGTTCATATCAACATTTAAATTTTATTCATACTAGTTTTCCACTCGAAACAAATTCAGCTGTTGAGCTCATTTTTCGACATCAACATCTTGGACATTCTTAAGATAGCAAAATCAATAAACTCAATATTATGTTACTGGCTAAAGAGTGAAGAAACCATAAGAATCCAATGACAACCAAAGCAGAAGGATCAATTTTAATAAAAAGGGAATTCCTCTGCTGCAAACAAGGGCTTTGATGTGATTGTAGGGAATTGAGAGTGAGCAGTAGCACATCCTCTCGCCATCAACTTCATTGCACTGCATTACAAGGAAAATGTGAAAACGATTACAGCTGCCCTTTATTCTTTTAGTGCAATTGGGCTGCTAATCAACCAATAGAGAAAGAATTCAGTCATCAATTCTAACGAAGCTTCCAAAACCTGCAACGCTACAACTAAATTTTAAATCTTCCACTTTCAGAACTTTACTCGTTAAATCTCCTCTTCAATTCTGCCTAGTCCTTACTGGATCCTTAAAGTCACCAAGGATTAATGATGGTTTTTTATTTCACAAGGGCTGCTGGACAACCCAGATTGACGAGGGCTAAAATCTCCATATATTTAGAGGCTATGAAGATTAGACAAAATGCCCCAGTTTTCTTTTTTTGTTGTTGTGTTTAATCCTCTGTTAGTACCAAGATCACACACCTAAGACCCTCTTTGACGTATCAAGAATCATTCCCAGAAACCCATACTCAAAATTGAATCAAAGTGCCTACATCCACTGAAGCACAAGGACCATTTCACAATCATTCCAAGAATATACAACTTTTTCTCTTTAACTCTCTCCCTTTCTATGGCTTTGATGAGACCTGTGAAGATGACCCAACAACCAGCCATATAAACTACAATAAAGGCTATTTCCAACAAACCCAAAATTTCCCTGCCCTTTTTTAACGAACACCAACTGTCTTTGGACCAGCATTGTCGCCCTTACGATGAACGACACGTCGGCGAAATTCCAAAAAACTGAACGAAAATATCGTTCTGTCAGTTTTAAGATGATGAGATGTGATCACAACACAAACATTTTTCGTCTCACTAAAGTAATGAGATTGAACTGTACCACTACTTAAAAACTAGAAAAATAAAATAAAATAAAAAACAATAACATATATGCAACTACAATGTTGACAAATTGAATACACACTAGTGAATGTGAAAATAGAAAGTAAAACAATCGATAAAACTTTTTTTACAAAATATTAATCGGAATATGACATAATCCTTGAAAACAAAGAAACCAAACAATTCTTATATAAAAAAAAGAAACCGCACAATTTCAGTGAAGGCTGGATTCTTATTGAAATTGAAACTTTGGCTGCAGTACAGTTAAGATATTTTCCGCTCTGCTTTGACCTACACATACAAGTAATCGAGTATCTTATTTTACAGTTTTTCTTGATTATTTCAACAACCAATACATAAGGATTCTGCCTCTTCTATTAATAAGGGATTAATGATTAGTGTCAGTATCAGGGAATGTGATGGAAACTTCCAAGTCTTTATTGAGACAAAAATTAGATAGAAAACTCTTTATGGTATCATTATTATTTAGGCTGCTGCGTGTTATCGAATCAATCATAGAGAATAGATGTTTACATGAAATTAGATAAATAATTAGAGGTTAAAGTTATTGGATAAAAAGGAAAAAAGAACTTACATCAAATTCGATCCACGCTAATCAAATTCCATATGGATATAGCTGAATGCCATACTGCTCCTTGTCCTCGAATTGCCGTAGCTGTTGTCTCAGCTTCGGCTCAGGCCACCACAACTCCAATTTGTTTAAGCTCTTCAGGCACCAAAGCTGTTCAAGAATCCTATTCAAGTGAGCACAAGGGTTGATGATCAAGCATTCTAGTTTCGGCATGGCTCTAATCCCCATAGTCCATTCCTCTAGCCATAGCATTGATTTAAGGTGCAACACCTTGAGTTTTGGAAAGCCATCAGAACTACAAGCCAGCTTTCTACCTGAATACGAGTTTTGCTTCAGTTTGAGCACCTGAAGAACCAGCTTTTCTAGTGCCGGCATGGGATCATCCATTAGCTCCATATTCGAAAAACTCAAGTGGGTTAGACTTGGAGGAAATTGGTATTCAGCAAGGATGATATTGGATCGCCGTGGAATCTTGCTTTCATTCGCTAACTTCAATGACTCGAGGCAGCTCAATCTACAGAGACTTTTGGACAACAAAGATTGATAATAACTTAAATCTCCCCATATCCAGAGATTTCGAAGATTAGGTAGTCTGCCCAATATATCTTCAGTACAGCAGCAAGGATGCAAGGCTGAAATGAAATCGAGATTTTCCAGAGAGCCGCAATATTTTCCTGGATGTGCAGGAAGTGTGATTGAGCCAAAATTTAGATACCTCAGTTTTCTAATCTTCCAAAATTCATCTGTTGTATGATCTATGTAGCTAAAGGGCATGTCTAGGGTGTGCAGGTTCAAAAGACTGCTTAATAACGACAAAGGCAGGCTTTTCAGGGAAGGGATATTCAAGTTCAGATATCTCAAAAGAAATAAATTTTTTATTTCGGAAGGATATCGGATGAGAACAAGAGATCCCAAGTCCAATACTCTGAGAAATTTGAACATTTTACATATTTTCTCGTAATAAGTGGGGTCAAGGTAGTGGCTTCCTGAAGTGAGGTGCAACAAAGAATGGAGGAACGAGTCAAAACGATCTAAAAATGCAAAATCATTCAAATTTCCATGAGCGGTGAAGCGTTTCACATTTTCCCATAATTTAACTTCCTGATCCATGATTGGGGAAATGACAAATTCCCCCTCGAAAGCCACAGTCAACAACGCAGGACTGCAACGCCCAGGAATAGAGCATGTGTTGATTCTGCCTCTGTCACTTCTCTTCCATGCATCAACAAAGCCTCCATTGATTAGCTGTCCTAAGTATCTCTCAGCAGTTGCCTCATTGTTGTCTGGAATGAAACCTTCAGCTATCCACAACTGATATAATTGCTTGGTGGATATCTCAAAGTGTACGGGAAACACAGATAAGTAGAGACAACAAAGTTTCAAGTAAAAAGATAACATACAATATGCAACGACTTGAAGCCCTCGGGGTTCATCAAGTGCTTCCTCTATATTTTCTTTCAGTGAGATGCTTTCATGATATAAGATGTGGAAAGGCCATCCTTGGTATGTAACTCTCAATGGTCCTCCAGTGGGCACAAAATCAAGCCTCCATTTTCGAACTGAAATGAGGCGACGATTTCAATTCGACTGAGTGTTATCAATACTCTACTTCCATTCTGATTATCAGGAAGTATTTCTCGAATACTATCCCATACTGATATTCTCCACACATTATCAAGCACAATCAAATAACGCTTGGTCATTATATATTCATGAAGAATAATTTTTTTCATTTCCGAACTTTCTTCCATAATTTCACTCAACCTACGTGAAGGCATCACAAACTTAATAATGTCGTATAATATTTGGTCAGCATCATATGGTAAAGACTCTTCAACCCAAGCGTGACAATCAAAATAATGCTTCACATAGTTGCTGCTGTAAGCCTCTGCGGCGAAAGCCATCTTGTCCAATCCAATGCTATCAAGTACGGCCACTACCGAAAGTTGAGGCGGTCCCTCTATCAGTAGATCTAATATCTCCTCCATTCTATTATCTAGACCCACCGTGTCCCTATTCTTAAAAGATGAGGATGCAGGAAAATTACCGGCTTTTGCTTCAAACGATTTGAGCTCATCAACGATTCCGGAGTGGATGTGCCGAACTTGCTGCGTCCGTTGTTTTATATCAATGATTTTGCTTTGGAGTCCTAGCAGAGCATCACAAATGCCCTTGCTGCATCCGCTTTGACTCTTCTGTTGAGTGATGCTGATAGCAAATGCTTTCTCAGATACGTATGAAAAGCAACAAATTTTGTCAATGATAGCCTTAAAATCTTCTAATTCTGCAAGAGTTTGGCCCTCTTCTGCATTGACTTGCTACATAAACCAAGCAGTGTTGTATCCAGAGTCCCTCAGCCAAGAAGCAACGATTTCAGTCTCAATGTAAAGGTTCTGAATAGGTTGTTCAGCAGCATCGGGCACCGTGAATTCTTCACCAGCTAGCATCCTTCTCAGTCTCTCTGAAAATAGTCCAAGGTTGATGTCCATATCTCCTTCACTCTCGGTAGTCAGTAGCCAGTAGCCCCAGCATGCAAAGAAAATAATTATAAGAAAAAAATGGATAAAAGCTCTCCTTTTACTTCAACATTAGTCAACATAATCAACCGAGGATGGCACCAATACCTCCTTCTCTCAAGAAGTTGAATCAAGTTCAGGTGGCTGTCAAAGTAGAACTGATCAAGGCAGAGCAGTACTAGAAAATGAATCTTAAACCTAGATGCTACAGGTGCCGTGGGGATACTGATTGATAAGAGGAATTATATTGAGAAATTATTGATGTACAATAATGATTTTCTGCACAAAACCTGAGGTATAATGTACGCGTATATAAAATATTCTTTATGCAAGAAGATAAAAGGGTGTCTTATAATTTGTGTTGTATATATATATATATATATATATATGTATGAAGAAAGTAAAATAGGCTATCAAGACTAGTTTCTTTTTGTCCCTCTCAAAAGACTGAAAGATTAAAAATAATTTCGCTGGGACCATAAAGCTTGTCTAGAGAGAAAAAACATCACCTTAGAATCTGATTCATTGATGCATCTCATGCATAATAGTCGCTATTGTTTAGAGTTTTTCTTTTCAAGCACTCTACAGACTACAACAGAATACGTTATAGTTTGAATGGTTAGATGATCATTCCAATACGGCTAAAGGTGTGCATTGGATTGGTTCGAATAGATCTGATTTGAATTTAGATGTTTTAATTTAAACATTATATGTATGAAGAAAGTAAAATAGGCTATCAAGACTAGTTTCTTTTTGTCCCTCTCAAAAGACTGAAAGATTAAAAATAATTTCGCTGGGACCATAAAGCTTGTCTAGAGAGAAAAAACATCACCTTAGAATCTGATTCATTGATGCATCTCATGCATAATAGTCGCTATTGTTTAGAGTTTTTCTTTTCAAGCGCTCTACAGACTACAACAGAATACGTTATAGTTTGAATGGTTAGATGATCATTCCAATACGGCTAAAGGTGTGCATTGGATTGGTTCGAATAGATCTGATTTGAATTTAGATGTTTTAATTTAAACAATCCGATTGGATTGCACTACTCTATATATATATATATGTGTGTGTGTGTATCTGTGTGTGTGTGTGTATATATATATGTGTGTGTGTGTGTGTGTGTATCTGTGTGTGTGTATATATATACATATGTGTGTGTGTGTGTGTGTGTGTATATATGTATATATAGAGAATTCATGAATTTTTTATAAAAATTACCAAAAAGACGTAAATCCAAATTCAATCCGAATTTAAAATATCATTTAAATACGAAACAATATAAAACCAAATTCATCTGAAATATCGATTTATTTTGAATCTAATTGATTGTATTTGAAATTCAGGTTGGATTCGAATGATTTTTTTTTTCCTAATCCAAAAATTCAAAATCCAATCGGAATTATTCAAATCTAAAGTGCAATATTCATCTCTTTTTCACATATCCTTAGCTAAATGAAGGCAAACGTGATGCCGACCCCTTAAAAAAAACACCAATTCTTTAATTTATATGTAACTCCTTTCTCATTATTACTTTTCTTTGTGTTCGACTATTGTAGTGCTTTTTCTTTTGAGATAAAATTTATGGTCCCCAGTGGGATTGTTTTTACCTTTTCTTTCCTGAAAGTGGATAAAACAAATTGATCTTTGATTGATACTTGATGATGTCCTATTTTCTTTTTATTTTCATATTTGTTTTTTAACATAATGGAAGACTGGAATATAGATAAAGGACAGTGTATGCCAGCAAGAAAACTTTTTCTCAAGATTGAAAATGATTTTAAAAAACCATTTTTCTCCCACTAATATCTTCAAAATCATTATTGTAATAACAGAACCCAAAAAATAATTAAATATTCTCTTGTTTAATATGTTGCATGCTTGCAGAAAATTACGGATGATTGCACCAATAATTCAACCTTTACTCCGTGAGCTTTGAACTAATAATCTGTCATCAGTTATTGTCTAAATAAAGAAATTTATGAATCGGTATAAAATGGTTCTCAAATCCTAACCCACATTCAAATTTGGGATAAGAAATTTGTAACAAATCTTGTATAGGGTTTCTATCTCGATTGGTATCTGGATAATTTTGCCAGCCTAGGTTCACGTATTAGCAGTTAGAGAGGAAGATTCCAAAAAAGGGTATCTTGAAATTAACCAAATTCATTATAAGGATATGAACTCATTTGATTGCCTAAGGGATCTCAAATGAGATTTTCAGACGTCTCAAATCCCGTCTTGAATATTAAGTTGGAAGAAAATTAAATCTTGAATCTCAACTCGAATAATAAATCAGAATGAGAAATTTTTATCAAATCTTGTATCATTTAGGACGGATTCCCAAATTCCAATCGAGATTTGAGGAATTTTGTATTAGCAACCAAAGCCGAAGATCCCAAAAAATGATATCTTGAAATTAACCAAATTCACTATAAGGTATAAACTCATTTGATTGCACCCTTAAAAAGTATTACAGATGACGCCACACAATCATGTTATTAAAACAAACCAAACCACACATATCCAAGCTTAACATGTATATATAAGAGCACAAAAAATAACTTCTTTCTCGTTATAAAGGAGAACAGAATCAACTAGAAGCAGGGGAATCAATGTATAACAGAAAAAAAATATGATACACATTCATTTGTTCAACAAAACCAATGACTATAAGGTGAGCATGAGGCATCAACCTCTAAAATTGGACAGAATCAACTAATACCTTAAAATTCACATGCTAATACTATTTGTAATTTCTAAGTCCAAAATTTAAAATAGTAGCTAGTGTTTGTTCAAAACAAGCATTTATACTCAATATTTTTCCTACATTCTTATTCGGATTATTATTTAGAGAATCTAAGATAATAGCAATCCAGCATTTAACAGTAGATTCGGCAGCAATGGTGCCTCCATCCAAACTTTTCTTCTAATGGAAGTGAGGCAGAACTCCCTTAAGACAATTATGACACTTAACATGTATTACACATGGTACGACCAAACCACACACGTCCACACTAAGCTGGAGTTCCAAACACATTACAAGAATGAAGACACATGAATAGAATATACATAGTGAATCCAAAAACTTGACATTATTGCTTGTAGCAGATCCTTGAAAACAAAGAAACCCAACAATGTCCTGCATCAATCCTGAGGACTCAATAATGTGTAGACAACATAAGTGAATACTGAAAGGATCAAGGCCGGATTCTGGTTGAAATTGAAACTTTTGCTGCACTACAGTTGACATATTTCCCGCTCTGACTGGTCAATATGACCGTTGAGCTGATTTTTCAAATTGTCGGATCGCCGTTTTGTAGATGTCGGATCGCCGTTTATGTCCAGAGGCTATACTTTACTTATGTTTAACATCGGCGAGCCGTTTATCAAAATTGTCGGATCGCCGTTTTTATCCAGAGGCTACTGGATGATATCGGTGAGTCGCTTCTCGATCATGTCGGTTCGATGTTTATGTAAAGAGATTGCCCTTCGGTTCTGGTTGATATCGGCGAGCCGTTTAGTAACATATCGGTGTGCCGTTTAGGTCCAGAGGCTACTGGTTAATATCGGCGAGCCGTTTATCACACATGTCGGTGTGCCGTTTACATCCAGAGACTAATATTCATTTCTGCTTGAAATCGGCGAGCCGTTTATTACCAATATCGGCGAGCCGTTTTCCATAAAAACTGCTGCAGTGAGCTATTTTTGCAAGAAGACTGTTTTGACTCCAAATCTTTACTATTCTTTATGAGGTTTGATTAAAGATAGAGAAAATTATGTTGAACTCTTAAAAGATTAACTAAAACTTAATCATGTTTGTTATCATCAAAATCAATGAAGAATTATTTAGGTTAACAATCTCCCCCTTTTTGATGATGACAAACTTTTCAAAAAACAATTCTAGTGTAATTTTGCTCCCCCTAAATATGTGCTCCCCCTAAGTGAAATTTTGAAAGACTTGTTAACTCCTTTTAAAAAATTTAACAGTTAATCTCAAAATTTTAAAACATGACAGATAGATTAAAACACATTAAAACTCATTCCAATTACCAATTTTAAAACATGACAGATAGATTAAAACACATTAAAACTCATTCCAATTACCAATAAACTCATTTCTCTCCCCCTTCATCATCAAAAAGACAGAGGCACGATGAATGACTTATGGTTTAAAAAAAATTTGGCAGAATCTCCCCTGAAATGTGAGTATATCCTCAATAATACATAGAGTCAAAGCGAAAAGCACTTCCATATAAGTATACCACCATATCAACCAACCGCCATACCAACAGATTCATACTACCAGAATGAGCAAGGTAATCAATATAATACCAAAAAAAAAACAACCCAAACATGAATTATCATCATTAATTATCAAGAGCATAATCACAAAACACATAATACTCAGAACACAGATAATATCATACACATGCAGCAAATGAAATGAGAAAATGTCTGTGCGAAAGACAGAGGGACAGAGAAATCTAAGATGGAGGCTGTGAAGACGAACTGCCTGGGTCATATCCAAAGTAGCCGAGAATGCGACGCTGGCCCGCAATGAGCTCCATCTGCTGATCTGAAATTTGCTCCCGAAAGGTTGCAAAGTCAGATCGAAGCTGCTGCTGCTGCTGAGACAAAGCATCCACTCGGTCGAGAAGCTGCTGGAAGCGATCCTCGGGAACAACTGATGCCGCAGGAGGGACGGCAGTCCCGGTAGGCTCGTCATCCTGAGCTGCATCTGCTGCTGCTGCTGCTGGTGCTGCTGGTGCTACTGCTCGGCGAGGAACACGCGGTCTAGCCCCAAGACGGAAATCAGGCAGCTCATCCTCGGAGTAGACATCATTCAGCATGCGATCATCCTCAGGTGCAATCAGTGTGGCTTCGTTTTTGGAGGACGTGGTCTTTTCCCATTTCCCACGCTTCTTAAAGAATCCGATGGCAGAAATGATTTCTCGTCCGAGTTTACGAGTCTCGAGAAAAACAGGCTCGACAATAGGAACTCGAAAGTGGTTCAAGATTTTAGTAATGATGCTGCCATAAGGAAGAGATCGATTGGAGACTTTAGGAGTGGACAGCATATGACACAGAATAGTATAGGATAAGCTCACATGGCCTCTACGGATAAGAGAATCTAATAGACCAATATCAAGCCTGGTGACCTCATCAGTGTGACCCTGCCTAGGGGTGACCATGTGTTGGAGAATAATATGAAGTATTCGAATCTGAAAGGGGAGGAGTTGAGACCTAAAGGATAGAGAGCAGATGTCATCGGAAAGATCCTGACGACGACAAATGTTCCGTACACCATCCACATGTCGAAAATCACTAAAATCTAGTTCTTTCCTAGCGGTGTACAGATCTAACCCTCCATAGGCGATTCCTAGAATACTACATAATTCGGGTTCATCAAGTTCAATACGAATTCCTCCTACAAATGTATGAAGCTCGTCACGACTAGTAGAGGAGAATTCTATGTTAGAATAAAAGACTCGAACTAGATTTTCATAAACTGGTTCTTCAATACTTAATGCTTGCTGCCAATGATTAAGCATTTGAGTAATAGAGTGACCACAAACAGTAATATCCGAAAACTCCGAGATTTTAAGAGAAAAAGAAGGAGTTACGGGTTTACCCATGAATTTCTCATGAAATCGCTGAGCAGAGGTAGCATCGGGAAAATGAAGACTCTCGAAGTCTTGAGGAGGAGACCTGGGTGGACTAGAACGGCGTGGAGCAGTGTGCTTGGTTCGAGCACGCCTTTGTGGTCGTTCCGCCATGGATGTGTTGGGAGAAAAAATTTGTGGAAATGAAGTTTGAGAGATGAGATAGTGATTGTGGGTGGAAATGTGATTAGAAAAAGGAAGAGATTTGGGTTAATTTGAGCAAGGAAGGCTCGGCTGGTTCTAGGGTTTCAAAAAGATGATTTTTCAATTTTTGAACAAAAAGAGGAATTTTAATCGGTTAAAAGATGCTAGAGATGATGAAAATGATTTGTAATCCTTCAATTTGGTGAAAAAAAGACAAGAAAAGTGATGGATTTGAGAGGAGAGAACTGGTGCAGTCGCGGGTTGAAGTGAGAGAGAGAGAGAAAGAAAGACCAAAATGAGGAGGAAGACGAAGGACTGTTCAATTAACGCGTGATAACGGCGAACCGTTATAGATAAAACGGCGAGCCGACAGAGTCCAGAGAGTCCCAAAAAAAATTTCATCAAAACGGCGAGCCGTTTATATAAATAACGGCGAGCCGATAAGGTCCAGGGAGTCTCCTCAAAATTTTGTGTCAGGACGGCGAGCCGATAGATAGTTATCGGCGAACCGATAGCGCCCAGAAAACTTTTCATTGTTTCTGCCCAAAACGGTTAGCCGTTTATTTAAATAACGGCAATCCGTTTTCTACAACTTATGATTTCGCACATGTATTTTGATATTTGGCTACTTATTAATACATTTCAAGATCATTTTATTGATCCAAAATGATTTGAGTGCCAGTTCAATGCATAAATCATGAATATATATATGTATTGCAACAAATAATTCATACATTTTCAAATATACATACACATCACATGTATATTACGATTGAGCATTACATTAAAGCATCAAGTCATAGATCAATCAATAATAATAGACTCAATAGCATGAATGAAGATGTTAATGTGAAAATTTCATCATCCCAAGTTCATGCCGAATTTTAGAAAATTGCTCTTCGCAAAGCGGTTTTGTGAAAATATCGGCAAGTTGTTTTTCTGTGGAGATAAACTCTAATGCAATATCTCCCTTTTGAACATGATCTCTCAAGAAATGATGTCTTATTTCTATATGCTTGGTTCGAGAATGTTGAATGGGATTCTTTGAAAGGTTTATAGCACTAGTATTATCACACTTTATAGGAATTTGTTCAAGATTAATGCCATAATCTCTAAGTGTTTGTTTCATCCAAAGTGCTTGTGCACAACAACTTCCGGCAGCTATATATTCAGCCTCGGTAGTTGAAAGTGCAACAGAATTTTGTTTCTTGCTAAACCATGAAACAAGAGAGTGTCCTAGAATATAGCAAGTACCACTAGTGCTCTTCCTATCCACTTTATAACCAGCAAAATCCGCATCCGAAAAGCATGTTAAATCTATGTGAGTTCCCCTAGGATACCAAAGGCCAATATCTATGGTTCCACTCAAATAACGGAAAATTCTTTTAACAGCAAGCAAATGAGATTCCTTGGGACATGACTGAAATCTTGCACACAAACATACACTAAACATGATATCGGGTCTACTTGCAGTCAAATAAAGTAGGGATCCGATCATACCTCGATACATTTTGATGTCCACTTCTTTACCTTTTTCATCTTTGTCCAGCTTGGTTGTT
Source organism: Citrus medica (assembly GCA_002013955.2). Lineage (NCBI taxonomy): Eukaryota > Viridiplantae > Streptophyta > Magnoliopsida > Sapindales > Rutaceae > Citrus > Citrus medica. The sequence goes on along the minus strand of MKYO02031358.1, from coordinate 75,035 downwards.
GTACTCATTGGTGTATTCTTGGTCTTTGAATCATCAATGCCGAATCGTTTGAGTAGATCCTTTACGTACTTGGCTTGATTTATGAAAATTCCTTCCTCGTTTTGTTTGATTTGAAGTCCAAGGAAGTATTTCAACTCTCCCATCATACTCATCTCAAATTCTTTGCTCATACACGATGAAAATTCTTTACACAACAACTCATTAGTAGAGCCAAAAATAATATCATCAACATAAATTTGAACAATAAGTATGTCTTGGTTCTTATGCTTAACAAATAGAGTAGTATCCGCTTTACCCATTGAGAAGTCATTTTCCAACAGAAAATTCTTAAGTCTATCATACCATGCTCTAGGTGCTTGTTTTAAACCATACAAGGCTTTAAGCAACTTATAAACATGATTTGGAAATTTTTCATTTTCAAAACCAGGGGGTTGTTTTACATACACTTCTTCCATAATATATCCATTTAGGAAAGCACTTTTCACATCCATTTGAAATAAAATAAAATCTTTATGACATGCATATGCTAACAACATTCTAATGGATTCTAACCTTGCTACAGGAGCAAAGGTTTCATCAAAATCAATTCCTTCTTCTTGGTTGTAACCTTGAGCCACTAATCTAGCTTTGTTTCTTACAACCACGCCGGATTCATCCATCTTATTTCTAAACACCCATTTAGTACCTATTACACATTGATGTTCAGGTTTAGGAACTAATTCCCACACATTGTTTCTTTCAAATTGATTTAACTCCTCTTGCATTGCCATAATCCAAGATTCATCATTTTCTGCATCCTCAAAGGATTTTGGTTCAATTTGAGAGATGAATGCATTATGCTCACAAGTATTTCTAAGTGATGATCTAGTTGTAATACCTCGTGAGGGATCTCCTAAAATTACATCTTTAGGGTGAGAAGAGACATACCTCCACTCCTTGGGGAGTGTTTGAGAAGTACCTTCATTTTGCTCCGCATTTAGTTCTTCATGATGTTCCTCTTGAATTCCATGTGGTGCATTCTCTTGATTGTCATTTGATGCTTTTTCTTCTTGTTCTTCTTCTCCTGCATCATCATCAACAACGACTTTCTCCGTAGAGGAGGGGTTAGACTCATCAAATGTGACATGCATAGATTCTTCCACAACTAAAGTTCTTTTGTTATAGACTCTATAAGCTTTGCTTGAATTTGAATAACCAAGAAAAATACCAACATCGGATTTTGAATCAAATTTACCAAGATTGTCTTTTGTGTTCAATACAAAACATTTGCATCCAAAAACTTTAAAATAGCCAATGTTGGGTTTTCTATCTTTCCAAAGCTCATATGGAGTTTTATTAAGATTAGGTCTAATCAACACCCGATTTAAAACATAACAAGCGGTGTTGACGGCTTCGGCCCAAAAATATTTTGGTAATGCATTTTCATTTAACATGGTCCTGGCCATTTCTTGAATAGACCTATTCTTTCTCTCAACAACTCCATTTTGTTGTGGAGTTCTAGGTGAAGAAAATTGATGCTCAATGCCTAGATTATTGCAAAAACTCTCAAATGCATGATTTTCAAATTCTCCTCCATGATCACTCCTAATGCATACAATACCATGCCCTTTTTCATTTTGTAATTTCTTACAAAGCACTTTAAATGCATCAAGAGCATCATCCTTATTGGCTAAGAATAATACCCATGTATATCTAGAATAATCATCCACTATCACAAATGCATAGTATTTGCCATTTAGACTTGCATATCTAGATGGCCCAAAAAGATCTATGTGAAGAAGTTCAAGTGGTTTTGAGGTAGAAATATGGTTTTTATTCTTGAAAGAAGTTTTAATTTGTTTTCCAAATTGACAAGCTTCACAAATCTTATCCTTTTGAAAACCAATTTTCGGAAGACCTTTAACTAAATCATCTTTCGAAATTTTTGAAATCAAATCCATACTTGCATGTCCTAACCTTCTATGCCATAACCAACAATCATCATGTAATGCCGAAAAACATTTATCAAGAGTAGATGCACATTCTATGTCAATGATATAAACATTACCACATCTATTTCCAACAAAAAAGGTTTTGCCATCACATGAGTTCTCAATAACACAACTAAGTTTATCAAAGATAACTTTATAACCTTTGTCACACAATTGACTAATGCTAATTAAGTTGTGTTTCAAGTTTTCAACCAAACATACATTCTCAATTAGAGTTGAAGAGACTTTACCAACATTTCCAATTCCAAGAATTTTTCCTTTTGAATTGTCTCCAAAAGATACGTCTCCACCATTTTCAATTTTGGTGAAGCTTGAGAACCATGCATAGTTTCCGGTCATGTGCCTTGAACAACCGCTGTCCAAGTACCATTTATTTTTCTTCTTCTTCAAGCCCTACAAGAAAAAATCTCAAGTTTTAGGTACCCAAAGCTTTTTGGGTCCTTGAGGGTTAGCAACGGTTCCTTTTGGAACCCAAATGCATTTGACACCATAATATGCATTCCTTTTCACGGGACATCTAAATTTCATGTGACCATTTTGATTACAATAATGACATACAATCTTATGATCATTTGTGGAGGTAGCTTTAACAAAATAATTCTTATAATACTTTTGCTTCAAGTTAGGCTTATATCCAAGTCCTCCTTTATCAAAAACACATTTTTGTGAGTTAAGCATATTATCCAACATCTTTTGCCCATTTGTAAATTTCAAAACAATTTCATTCAATTCATTACTCTTTTTCTTGAGCATTTCGTTCTCATTTTTCAGCTCATCTATGTGTGATTCTAGATGCTCATGTAAGATGCTAGGTTTCTCATTTGATACTGCAATTTCATCATGCAAAGTTTTGTTCCCTACTTCTAGGCATACAATTTTTGCATTTAGAGATTCATTTTCAGTTTTAAGCTTTGCCATTTCCTTTTTAAGACATACATTCTTTTTACCAATTTTCATCAACTTATTATGCAAATCTTGAAAAGCATCATATAATTCATCATAGGTAGGATCACTTACCTCATTGAGATCATCATCCCTTCGTATTGCCATGAGTGCTAGGTTTGATACTTCTTGCGATCCTTCTTCATCACTTGATTCTTCCTCACTATCATCCCAAGTTGCAACCATTGCTTTCTTCTTGAGTTTGTTGATAAGTGGGCACTCCGATCTTATATGTCCAGGCTTCTTGCATTCATAACATGTGATTGCCTCCTTCTTCTCCCTATGGTTCTTGAAGTTTCTGAAATTTCTTCGCTCTCTGATTTTCTTGAAGAATTTTCTGAACCTCCTTGCTAGCATGGCTAGCTCTTCATCATCCGGTTCACTCTCTCCATCACTCTCATATTTTGAAGCTTTGAGAGCAATGTTTTTCTTCTTTTCCTCATGTCCTTTTTCTACAACTAAATCCTCTTCATATGAAATAAGAGAACCAATTAAATCATCAAGAAGTAGAGTATTTAAATCTTTGGCCTCTTCAATGACAGTTCTTTTAGGTCTCCATTCTTTTGGAAGTGACCTAATAATTTTCTTAACTTTCTCACTATTTGAGAAGGTTTTCCCTAAGGCACCTAGGGTGTTCACTATGTCCGTGAATCTAGTATACATAGAATACACATTTTCATTTTGTTCCATTTGGAACAACTCATATTGACGAGTGTATCTACTGATTTTAGACTCTTTTACTTGATTTGTCCCTTCATAGACAACTTCAAGTTTGTTCCATATCTCTTGTGCACTTTCACAACTAGATACTCTATGGAATTCTTTCTTATCAAGGGCACAAAACAAAGCATTCATAGCCTTGGAGTTTAGAGACATTTTTCTCTTTTCTAACTCACTCCATTGACTTGATGGTTTAGGAATATCATCTCCTACTTCATCCTTAAACATAGGCATGAATGGACCGTCACAAACAACTTCCCAAATTTCATAATCTAAGGCTTGCAAGTAGATTCTCATTCTAGTTTTCCAATAAGCATAATCATTTCCATCAAAGAATGGTGGTCTAGTTGTAGATTGCCCTTCTCTAAAGGTTGAGTCATTTAGGGTTGCCATGGATCTTTTACTCTAGACGATTAAGTCTTAACAAGAGAACAAGGCTCTGATACCAATTGAAATACAAGTATGCAACCCAAGAGGGGGGGTGAATTGGGATTCTAAAAAATTATTCAATATATTAAAGAAAATCTTAATGCAATTATAAATCAAATTCAAAGCAATAACAATTAAGATGATCACAATATAAAAAGATAAGGAAAGAGGGATTCAAACACCGAGATTTTTACGTGGTTCGGCCAACCTCGCCTACGTCCACGCCTCCAAGCTTTCCGGGCTTGAGGATTCCACTAAGCAAGCCTCCAAGGCTTCAAATGCTTACACTTGACTTCCAAGGTGTCAATGGACCTTTACAACAAGAGATTATTCCCAATCTCTTAACCCAAGTGTATCCCAACACTTACAATCACTCAAAGTAAAAGATTACAAACTGTTTTTCCCTCTCACAATATATAAGATTACACAATGATGCTTAATATGTGAATAGATGAAGCAAGAGTGTGTTCTAAGCTCTATGAAGGTTGTATTCTCGAATATTAGCTCAATGGTCGTGTTGTGATCAACCTTTGTTTGGATTAGAATGAGCTTATTTATAGTAGCAGCTGAAAACTAGCCGTTATAGACTGTCTGCACACTGTCGGATCGCCGTTAACTAGATATCGGATCACCGTTTGACTGGTCAATATGACCGTTGAGCTGATTTTTCAAATTGTCGGATCGCCGTTTTCTAGATGTCGGATCGCCGTTTATGTCCAGAGGCTATACTTCAGTTCTGGTTAATATCGGCGAGCCGTTTATCAAAATTGTCGGATCACCGTTTTTATCCAGAGGCTACTGGATGATATCGGTGAGCCGCTTCTCGATCATGTCAGTTCGACGTTTATGTACAGAGATTGCCCTTCAATTCTTGTTGATATCAGCGAGCCGTTTAGTAACATATCGGTGCGCCGTTTAGGTCCAGAGGCTACTGGTTAATATCGGCGAGCCGTTTATCACACATGTC
>MKYO02031358.1:9410-68411 GCA_002013955.2 Citrus medica | reverse complement strand
GCAACGACTACGAATAGGGCATGCATTGATTCTGCTTCCATCGCTTCTCTTCTTTGCATCAACAAAGACTCTATTCATTAGTTGTTCCATGTACTTCAAAAAGGTAAACAACTCTCAATGGTCCTCTTAGTGGGCACTAAATCAAGCCAAATATTATGTCCGCTTTTGAATTGAAATGAGATGACGATATCAATTTCAGTGAGTGTTATTAGTACTCCACATCCATTCTGATTATCCCGAACAATTTCTCGAATAACATCCCACACTTCAATGCTCCACACATCATCAACCACAATCAAATACTGCTTGATCATTAGATATTCTTGAATTTTCATTTTTTTCGTTTCATTATTTTTATCCTTTATTACACTCAACCTAAATGAAGGCATTAGAAACTTAATAATGATATCTAATACTTGGTCATCATCAGCATCATAGCTGTAAGGCTCTGGAACCCAAGTGTGACAATTAAAATAATGCTTCACATCACTGCTGCTGTAAGCCTCTGCAGCAAAAGCCACCTTGTCCAACCCAATGCTATCAAGATGGCCACCACTGAAAGATGAGGTGGTCCCTCTTTCAAAATATCTAACAACTTCTCCATTCTGTCTTCTAGACCCATCATGTCGCTATTCTTAGAAGATGAAGATGTAGGAAAATAACAAGCTTCATCTTTAATACTTTTGAAATCATCAATGATTCCAGAATCGATGTACTGAAGTTGTTGCATCCTCTGTTTTTCTGCTCTGGAGTCCTAGCAGAGCATCACAAATGTCCTAGTTGCACCTGCTTTGACTCTTCTGTTGAGTGATGCTGTTGAGAATGTGTCAATGACCTTCTCAGATTCATAAGTAAAGCAATTGATTTCCGCCCAAGGTCTGGGTTGTCAACTTCATCTTCTCCTATTTTTTTGCAGCAAAAGCCAAGACATATCATATTCATAGTCCCTCAGCTAAGGAGTAACAATTTCAACCTCGGCATGAAGGTTCTAAATAGGTTGTTTTGCAGCATCAGGCAATGTGACTTCTTGGCCAGCTAACACCCTTCTTAGCCTCTCCGAAAATAGTCTGCAGTTGATGCCCATATCTTCTCATTGAAAAATTAGTGCTGGCTCTTATACCTCCCTTCTCTTAGCTAGTACTCCATCCAAGAAGTTGAATCAAGATTGCTGACTCTCAAATTAGAATAGATCGAGGCAGAGCAGCGTGGGAAATGAATCTTACAATACTCTGTCTTCCATATGTTGTAAAAAGAATAAAGCAGGGAGAAATAATTACAACATCATCAAGTATCAGTCAAGACCAATTTGTTTTATACATCCACTCTCAAGAAAGAAAGGGCGAAAGCAACAAAGCTTATTGTTGTTTGTGACAGCAAATCCAGAAAACCAAAACGGCATAAGACTTTGCGTTTAGAAGCTGGAAACACTTAAGCTCAACGGCACAGGATCCTGCGTTTTGAAGAGTAAAAGAAATATACTTCTGAACGACGTATTAGTTTGTCGTTTAGATTTAAGTGATGCACGCTTATATCACGTGCTTGTGTTCAGCTTGCAAAGTTCGTTAGAAGTCGTTAAACGCATGAGGAACTCACGTGAGGTGCTGGAGATTTCTAGGTTTGTTAACTGAAGCTATTATGGAACAGCTGATGTGGAAGCAATGGATTGGAGAGCAGAGAGAGCGGAAGAAAGATAAGGAATCTGGTTATATAAAGCTAGTTGTGATCTTTCTTGGAAATATAGCATCACTCTGTAATTCATCTCAAGCAAACAAATCAATAAAGTTGTGTTCTTTCCCTCCCGTAGATCTAAGCTAGAGAAATCTAGCTTAACCACGTTAAGATTCTTTTGTTCTTTCGATTGCGTTACTTCTATTGATTCTTTAGTCTAATTAGTTAAACCGTCTAGTTCCATAGCTTCATCTTAGTCGTAGCTTTTTCAGTTAAACATCTTGCTGCATCTTGTTCTGTTGGCTTGAGGTCTTGGGGCAAAGTCTTGGGTTGCTTAATCAATCCATAGCACTTGAGATTCTACAATTGGTATCAGAGCTGGTTCTACAACTAAAGACAAGTATGGTTTCAACCAAGATCGATCTTGAGAAGTTTACTGGCAAGAATGATTTTAACATGTGGAAGGTGAAGATGGAGGCCTTGCTGATAACACAGGGGTTAGGAGATGCACTTGAACCTGTCACTAAGAAGGAAGGGAAAGAAGAATCATCCTCCAAGACACATGAAATGACAGCCGAGATAGACAAAAAGGCCAGAAGCACCATCATATTAAGCCTTGGTGACTCAGTGATAAGGGAGGTTGCCAAGGAGAAGACTGTTGCAGACCTATGGGCCAAATTAGAAAAGATTTATATGACTAAATCTTTGGCTAATAGGTTGTATATCAAAAGAAGGATGTTCACACTGAAGATGGCTGAAGGGTCCTCTCTGGATGATCATATTGATGAATTCAATCAAGTGTGTGACACACTTGAAACCATTGATGAGGGGCTGGATGATGAAGGAAAGGCATTGCTTCTGGTGAGCTCTCTACCTCAGTCTTATTCAAATCTTGCTGATGCCCTTATGTATGGAAGATCAACTTTATCATTAGATGAGGTTAAGGCTGCCTTGAATACTAGAGGGCTACAAGAAAAATCTGGGAATATTATGCATGCTGAAGGGTTATCAGTCAAGGGTAAGTTTAACAAAAAATGATGGAAAGAAGAAGAAACAAAAGCAAGACAAGTCCAAGTCACAAAACAAGAAGTGGTTTCATTGTAACAAAGAAGGCCACTTCAAGAGAGACTGTCAAGAACAGAAGAACAAAAGCAAAGAAAGAAATGGTGATGCAGCTACAGTGGAGAAAGAAGGTTATGAATCTGCTGGTGTATTTGTGGCTATAGAGGATCTCCAGAGAGGGAAATGGATACTAGATTCTGGTTGCACATTTCATATGTGCCCATTTAAAACTTACTTCTCTAATTACCATGATTTAGATGGGGGAAAAGTAATGATGGGTAACAATGTTGTATGTAAAGTCATAGGCATGGGAAATGTGAATCTTAGGCTTCATGATGAGACAATTTGGGAACTTAGAGAGGTCAGATATGTTCCTGATTTAAAGAGGAACTTAATCTCACTAGGTTTGATAGATCAGAATGGGTTTAGTGTTAGGCTTGAATATGGTAGATTGTTGATCATGAAGGGCTCTAAGGTAGTGATGAAAGGATAAAAAAGAAATGGAGTATATGTCCTAGATGGTGAGGCAGTTACAGGAATAACAGATGTAATTGTTGGCACTGGTGGGGAAAGCACCAAGCTGTGGCACCTAAGATTGGGGCATATGAGTGTTAAGGGGTTAAAAGAACTTGAGAAACAAGGAGTTATGGGGAAGGATAAGATAGAAGAGTTAGACTTTTGTGAAGATTGTTTATTTGGGAAGTCCACAAGGCACAGTTTCAAACACTCAACTAACAAATCTATTGGCATCCTAGATTTACATACACTCTTATCTCTGGGGACCTGCACAGACAAGCTCATTAGGTGGAAACAACTATTTTTTGTCAATAATTGATGATTACTCAAGAAGGGTTTGGGTCTATGTACTGAAGCACAAAGATCAAGTCTTTAACAAGTTTAAAGAATGGAAAACCTTAGTTGAAAATTAGACAGGAAAGAAGGTTAAGAAATTAAGAACAGACAATGGACTGGAGTTCTGCAATCAGAAATTTAATAGTTACTGTGCAAATAAAGGGATTGCAAGGCACAAAACAGTGAGGTCAACACCTCAGCAAAATGGATTGACAGAAAGAATGAACAGGACCTTGATAGATAAGGTGAGGTGCATGCTGGTGCAAGCAAAGCTTCCAAAAGGTCTCTGGGCAGAAACCTTATTAACAGCAAGCTATTTGGTGAATTTGAGTCCCTCTACTGCTCTAGATTTTAAGACTCCATTTGAAATGTGGCATGGAAAACCAGCAAGCTATGTCAATCTGAAAGTGTTTGGATGCCCTGCTTATGCACATATCAATCAAGGAAAGTTAGCACATAGGGCTCTTAAAGGTCAGTTCCTAGGCTATCCTGATGGAGTTAAAGGATACAAACTATGGTGCACTGATCTAGAACCTCCAAGGTGCATAATAAACAGAGATGTGACATTTAATGAGAAGGCTGTTTTGGAAGTCAGAAAGGATGCTGGGTTGAAAACTCAGAAACCTCAAGTGCAAGAAGACATCCAATTTGAGGTGGAGCATCCTGATTCAAAGAAATCTGAGAGGTGTGACAGTTCAGATAAAGACAGTGAAGATCATGATGAATGCAGTGGCCCTCAACCATAATCTCGGAGGCAGACTCAAGTACAGGGTTATCAGTTGACAAAAGATAGAGAAAAGAGACATATCAAACCACCACAGAGATATGGGTATGATGATCTGATAATATATGCACTGGCTGCTTCACATGATATTGATGTAAATGAGCCCAAGAGTTATGCAGAAGATGTTCAAAGCTCAAACAAATTAGAATGGTAGGAAGCTATGAATGATGAGATAGCTTCTCTTAAGAAGAATCACACCTGGATATTGATTGAGAAGCCTGGTAAAGAAGGACAGTGGGTTACAAGTGGGTTTTCAGAGTCAAAGAAGGCCTCACAGCTAGTGAACCTAGCAGGTACAAAGCTAGGCTGGTAGCTAAGGGGTACACTCAAAGGGAAGGAGTTGACTTTAAAGAGGTATTCTCCCCTGTGGTCAGACATGCCTCCATAAGGGTATTGTTAGCAATGACTGCAGTTCATGACTTAGAGCTTGATCAACTTGATGTCAAGACTGCATTTTTACATGGAAGACTACAGGAAGAAATTCTTATGACTAAACCTGAGGGTTATGTGGATTCTGAGAAACCAAACCATGTTTGCTTGCTGAAAAGATCATTATATGGGCTCAAGCAATCTCCAAGGCAATGGTATCTCAGGTTTGATGAATTCATGCTATCACATGGATACCTAAGATGCAGTTTTGATTGTTGTGTATATTACAAGCTAATAAGTACAAATCTCTACATATACATGTTACTATATGTAGATGATATGTTGGTAGCTTGTAAGTCAAGAGAAGAAATTGAAGCTTTGAAGAATTTGCTGATCTCTGAATTTGAGATGAAAGATTTGGGGTCAGCAAAGAAGATACTAGGCATGGAGATCAAGAAGGATAGAAGCAAAAGCATTATGTTCCTTTCTTAAGAGAAATATCTGAGGAGGGTACTAGAAACCTTTGGGATGACCTCATGTAAACCTGTGATGACTCCAATAGCAACACATTTTAAGCTCTCCAGCTTGCAGTTTCCAAAGACAGAAGAAGAAAAGTTAGAGATGGCTAAGATTCCCTATGTTAATGCAGTTGGCTGCATGATGTATGCTATGGTTCTAACTAGGCCTAATATCTCCTATGCTCTAAGTGTAGTTAGCAGATATATGGTGTCTCCTGGAAAAGAACATTGGAGAGCTGTAAAATGGGTGCTGAGATACCTAAGTGGAACCTTGAACCAGGGGCTGGTTTATCGAAAGTCAGGAATCAAGTCTGAGGGGATCAGTGGTTTTGTTGATTCTGACTTTGCAGGGGACTTAGACAGAAGAAGATCTCTCACAAGGTATTTGTACATGCTGGATGGTTGTTTGATTAACTGGAAGGCAAGTCTTCAGCATGTTTTTGCATTATCAACAACAGAAGCTGAGTATACAGCAGCTGCTGAAGCAGTGAAGGAGGCCTTATAGTTAAAAGGCCTGATTTCTGAGCTAGGAATGAGTCAGAAGACAGTTGATGTATTCTGTGATAGCTCAAGTGCCATTTACTTGAGTAAAAACCCAGCTCACCATGAGAAAACAAAGCACATCGACATCAAACTGCATTTCATTAGAAATGTAGTTTCCACGGGTGTGGTCAGAATGGTGAAGATACATACAGACAGAAATCCTGCTGACATGTTAACAAAAGTAGTCACTACAACTAAGTTCAAGGTGTGCTTGGACATAGCTGGTCTTAGCTGTTATTGATTCATTCTGGAAATGGAGGTGGAAACCAGAGATGATTTGTTTCAAGGTGGAGAATTGTTGTTTGTGAAAGCAAATCCAGAAAACCAAAACGGCAGAAGACTTTGCGTTTAGAAGCTGGAAACACTTAAGCTCAACGGTACAGGATCTTGCGTTTTGAAGAGTAAGAGAAATATACTTTTGAACGACGTATGGGTTTGTCGTTTTGATTTAAGTGATGCACGCTTATATCACGTGCTTGTGTTCAGCTTGCAAAGTTCGTTAGAAGTCGTTAAACGCATGAAGAACTCACGTGAGGTGCTGGAGATTTCTGGGTTTGTTAACTGAAGCTGTTATGGAACAGCTGATATGGAAGCAACGGATTGGAGAGCAGAGAGAACGGAAGAAAGAGAAGGAAGCTGGTTATATAAAGCTAGTTGTGATCTTTCTTGGAAATATAGCATCACTCTGTAATTCATCTCAAGCAAACAAATCAATAAAGCTGTGTTCTTTCCCTCCCGTGGATGTAAGCTAGAGAAATCTAGCTGAACCACGTTAAGATTCTTTTGTTCTTTCGATTACGTTACTTCTGTTGATTCTTTAGTCTAATTAGTTAAATCATCTAGTTCCATAGTTTCATCTTAGTCGTAGCTTTTTCAGTTAAACATCTTGTTGCATCTTGTTCTGTTGGCTTGAGGTCTTGGGGCAGAGTCTTGGGTTGCTTAATCAATCCATAGCACCTGAGATTCTACACTTATCTAAAAAGACAAGAACAGAGTAAGCGAAAGAGCATTATCAATTATTCAACAATTTAAGCTGTGGAAAAATAGAAAGTCATGTCTGCCACTTACTAAAGAAGCAATAGCATAGCAACTTCATAAAAGCAATGGATACAATCATTGCTATTATATTGACATTAACCAACTTCACAATCTGGACATGAACTCATTTGATTGCAACCTTTAAATAGACTAATGGATCACATGACACGTTGTCTTATAAATGGACTAAACATAATTGTGATAATTTTTTCCCAAACACACTTAATCGTTGAGATTGTCAACAAAAGATGAACATTGATGATTGACGTGTAGTTTTCAAGTATTAGAGTATGACGCTGAGATAAATTAGAACTCTACATGACCATCTGAAGAACTTTTCCTCAAATGAATCTTTTGAGTTGGAATTTAGACACATTCACTATCTAAGTATCTTAAAGCAATGGAGAATACATATGACAAAGGTTGAAGTAACTAATTTTATGAGCAGGAACTGAAATGATTTTGGCATGAGATTACAACAGGTGATTAACATATATGCTTTCTCTAAGGCAGCCTCATTAGAAGTGTTATTTCATCAAGTCAAATGTCTTCAAGAGAAAAACGAAGCAACGGTAATAAAGTAGGTGGTTGATGCTAGTGATTCCCAGTGCAGCAGCAAAAATAAAACTAAATTGTAGACTTGTTGTTGTCATACAATAGACTCACCCTGTCCTTGTCCTTGTCCCTCTTCTTATACTGATGAATTTGAGGCCGACGATATTTCTGTGAATAAAGAAAATGATGATAGAAATGGAAGAATTAGGCAAATGGTAGTGTAACCTTTAGTCGACGATGTGAGTTCACCTGTATGTACTATTTAATTTCCATTTGTTTCTTGAAACATATATATGCAAACTTTAGAACATCAAGGGAAAAACTTGGACAAAGATTCCATTTCTTTATTCACATAAACACATCAACATCAGTACATGTCTTTTCTTCTTATACTTCTTCAAGTTCATTGTCTCTCTTCTTATCTTATTTTCAACCGTTAACAGAAAAAACATTAGTAATTAGGATTTAAAGTGATAAACTCAATTAAGGCATGCATGCAAATTTCAGACCCCCCCTACACCCAAAACCAAAAAAAAAAAAACCCACATCGCCAACAATTACAGTAATTTTAGAAATTTCAATTAATTGCATATGTAGGTAATAAGAACTTTCAATCTCAATCGATTTTTTTTTTCTGAGCTTATCAATGGTTTAGTTTATCTCCATCTCCAAAAATCAACCACCAAATTGGATATGCAATTTAAGTAGGAAGCTAGAAATTGGTCTAATTAAATAAACTTTGGAAGCAAATAATGCTGTGTTTACTTTCTGGAGTGGGAGTGAGGAGTGTGGATTCCTCCCACTTCAGTGTTTACTTCACTAAATTGGGAAGAAATTGAGAATCGAACTCTTGGGCCCCACCCATTTTTGGAGTGGGGAGTGGGAGTGGGACTCCCATTGGGGGAGGTGGGAGTAGATGTATATCATAAATTTATTTTAATTATTTAATAAGGATTTAATTAGTCAATTGCTTAATTTTATTCTTAATAATTTGAAATAGTTAAAAATATTGTGAATTTTTTATGATTTAATTTTTTTAAAGTGAGGTAGGTCTACAAAATTTGAGCGGTGGGAGTATCACCACCCTATATTCAATTATAAAGCAAAGCAAGATCTCTCTCTTTATATAATAGAGATTTCGTGTGATTTTCTACAACATCATGTGGTATTATAGTCAATTGTAAAAGCATTTTAACATCATATGATTTTGTAGTGAATCTACATGAAATCCATATTTAGACTTTTGCATTTAAAAGCTTTGATATATAGAAATTCTCAAGTGTCGATATGCAAATTTTGTGTAAATTTGCTATAGCACTATATAATGTTAAGTATATGCACTCAAGAATCTCTCTCCCCCTCTCTTTCTCTCTCTCTATATATATATATTAAAAAAATATTTTTTAAAAAATCGTTATTGAAATTTGACTTCCAATCTTAGAATTCTAAATGACTTCCACCAAAAAAAAATTATTTAAATTTTTACAATCTAAAGTGTAATGGGAGTCTAGATATGTATAATTTTAGTACAAATAAAGGTCTGGCAAACATTTATTAAGATGTAGATATAGCTAGTACATATGATTCTATTAAATCCTGAAAATCATGTATCTCAAGAATTTCGTAAATATATAGTTTAATTCAACCTTGGGCAAACAACAAAACTCATATATATAATATATGGACTTAGCATTTCAATTTAAAATAATTAAAATTCAAAACCGAGTCTGAAGTTTGAACTCTTTTAAAGGTAGTGAGGTGCAAAGATCAAATTAATTTTTATCTTCTTTCCTCAGCACGATTCAAACTTAGGTGGTTAGCTAAATAAAACTACTTGAAAACTATTGAGTCAGAGCTCCATGGAGGCACACCACTAGCATCTTCAATCATGTGATATAAGACCTGTGAATCTAAGGATTTATACACCAAGAGTGTGGCAAATATGATGTTCATTGTTGATGCCGAAAAACGACCTCAATAGCTGAATTTGTTTTCTTTTGGGGATTTACAGTGCGAATCCAAGCTCAAACGTCGGTCTGCACCCAGCTTTATATACCGGACAACCAGAAAACACAGTTAGGATACACCGGTGGGGTCCCAGCGTAGACCCTCTGATTCTTAAGTTAGAAATTATGTATAAGAAAAAGGTAAACGAGAAGGGAGAATTGTGAAAAGTGAAAATTAAGGAATGGTTTTGGTAGAGAAAACTAAAAATGTTGTCGGGAATCCTAAGACTTTTAGATAGGTGACTTATAAAATTTTTGGTTCATTTTTCTAACCCCTTCCTCAGTTGCCCTTTTCAGCTTAAATAGGCCCTTGGTCATGGGTGGTTACCACCTTTAACTTCTGCCCACTTTCTTCTTTATTTAAATTGTTACAATCTAAAGTGTAATGGGAGTCTAGATATGTATAATTTTAGTACAAATAAAGGTCTGGCAAACATTTATTAAGATGTAGATATAGCTAGTACATATGATTCTATTAAATCCTGAAAATCATGTATCTCAAGAATTTCGTAAATATATAGTTTAATTCAACCTTGGGCAAACAACAAAACTCATATATATAATATATGGACTTAGCATTTCAATTTAAAATAATTAAAATTCAAAACCGAGTCTGAA
Organism: Citrus medica; assembly: GCA_002013955.2. Lineage (NCBI taxonomy): Eukaryota > Viridiplantae > Streptophyta > Magnoliopsida > Sapindales > Rutaceae > Citrus > Citrus medica. The sequence goes on along the minus strand of MKYO02031358.1, from coordinate 58,398 downwards.
GTTTGAACTCTTTTAAAGGTAGTGAGGTGCAAAGATCAAATTAATTTTTATCTTCTTTCCTCACCACGATTCAAACTTAGGTGGTTAGCTAAATAAAACTACTTGAAAACTATTGAGTCAGAGCTCCATGGAGGCACACCACTAGCATCTTCAATCATGTGATATAAGACCTGTGAATCTAAGGATTTATACACCAAGAGTGTGGCAAATATGATGTTCATTGTTGATGCCGAAAAACGAGAAGGGAGAATTGTGAAAAGTGAAAATTAAGGAATGTTTTTGGTAGAGAAAACTAAAAATGTTGTCGGGAATCCTAAGACTTTTAGATAGGTGACTTATAAAATTTTTGGTTCATTTTTCTAACCCCTTCCTCAGTTGCCCTTTTTTTAAATAGGCCCTTGGTCATGGGTGGTTACCACCTTTAACTTCTGCCCACTTTCTTCAGCAGTTGCATGTGATCATCAGTTGGAGACGGTTTAAATGGATTGTGGCACACAACTTTCCTAGAAACTAGGCCACGTTATCTCAATTGATAGCTTTCTATGTCTAGTTAATTCTCGGGTCGGACAAATAAATTTCGAGGTCAGATTTCTTCACTTTCAGGTCGGACGGGTGAATTTTTTTGTCGCTCATATAGGCTTAAGGTTGTATTCTTAAATCAGGTCATTTACATAAATCTCATATCATACTTGTAAATCAAGCCGCCAAAATAGGCTCCAGGTTGTACTTACGAGGTTACCTCGACGACAATGAGTTCTGAGTAGATTGGGGTTGACTATATTTCTAAATATTACTAGAAAAATCCAACTTAAACAATGTTGACTCTTTCTAGAGGTTATCAGAAAAATCCAACCCGAACACCAATCTCCTAGTTTTCAACATCGGGAAGCTATTTTTAGTGTTGGAAACTAATTAATGAAAAATACAAAAATTCTTACAAATCGAACACCAATCCCCTAGTTTTCAGTACTGAGAAGATATTAACGGTATTGGAAACTGAAACAATGAAGAAAGCGCAGTATGGTCTCTAGCAGAACAGGGGTAATGTGAAGTAGAACAGGGATAATGTTGTGTTAAAATAGGCTTAAAAGTAAGAATTAGGCAAGAATAATAATAAAAAATAAAAATAAAAAGAAAGAAAAAATAAAGAATAACGTAAATAAAAAAAAGTGAGACGATGGAGAAAAAGCATAAGCACGTGACTTAAAGGTAAATTGAAAAATTGAAAACATACATTTTGTCTTTTATCAATACCTTTTGGTTTCTTTTTCGTTTGGGCTTCCGTTTCGTACTCATCGTCCACACTTTTTCATAATAAAAGTGAAATATTGAGCTGCCGCCGTCCTGTGATTTTTGGGCAAATTGAGCAACAACGCTACTGGGCCATAATCAAACCTATTGGTGAGTACCTCGCGTGCCATCTTCTCTTTCGTGTGCTTTTTTTTTTAATAAATACCATATCTATATATGTGTGTATTGAAACCAAACGCCTTTTTTTTTTTATAAACAGAACTCGCCTCATTTTTTGTTTTTGTCACAACTCAACTTCTTCTCTTTGCTACGTTTTTTTCTCTCTCTTTTTTTTTTTTGCATTCTCCCTCTCTCTTTGTTATTGTCGAAACCCGAACTTCTTCTTCTATTTGTTGTGTTTCTCTTTTTTTTTTTAAACTACTCTCAGCTAATGTTGCATTTTATTAATGTAGAACTAATGCCGAATGATGTTACTATTGTTGACCATCAGCAAAACTGGAATCCATTCTGGCTAAAGAAGATCCGGTGAGTTGTCTCATCCTAAGTGCATTTGCTTGTTGTTGTGTTTTGTATTGCGTTGGATGTGATGTTGGCAATGAAAAGTTGCTTGTAATTTGCTGTTTACATACTGGGTGTTAATATTGACTAGAAATGAGGTTTTGTTAAATGTAACATTAGGCAATAATGGAATTAAGGAGTGAAGATGGGTCACTTTGTTGCGATTCGCAAAATACGAATAAGGAGTTGTTGGATGGGCTCAGTGATATTGCATTGGTTGTAGATGATAATGGGAAAGTCAGGGAAGATAATGTAGAATTAAATAAGTCTAAGAAAATAAGACGCGGAAATGAGGTGAATGAGGAATCAAGTTGTGCACAATTTGAAGATGAGGGAGATGAGCATGAAGAATACGGCGTGAACAGACTAAACTTTGATACAATAGACAAAGAGATTGAAGAGTTGAGGAAGGAATATCTTATTCCAGACGATATTACATCGAGCAAGCGCTTCAAGAGCATGAGTAGCTGACAAGTGGGAAAAGTTCAAGTGAGGAAGAGCGGAGGACTTCACTATGGGTAGTAAGTCCTCCGCTCTTCCTCACTTGAACTCTATGATGTCATTGCTTTCAAGCAAGCTTCCTTTCGGACATATCGGGGAAGGGGTTGGTGGTAAAATGCGCAAGGGACGACAGTCACTAGCTCGGTCACTTTTGCTTTGAGGTAGCATGTTGCAAACTGAAACTGCGGGCTATTTTTCTTTTTTCTCATCAACTTTGTTTTTCTGTGATGCCCGCCATGGTTTCTTACTATGTGGTTCGCCTTCCTTGTCCGATATCTCTTCGATCAAGGCTTTTGCAATTTCTGCAGGGGTACGCTTGGTAGTAGACATGTTTCCTGCATTTAGCAATCCTTTCTCAACTCTAGCACTCAGCTTGTCATTTATATCAACTTTCTTCTTCCAAGTCATTGCAGTAAACACATGTGTTAGATTGTATCCTTATTTCGACTTCAACCTGAACAAAACTTGAATTACCTGGTCTACTAAAATGAGTGGGAACTTTAAACCAATCCTTAGTCAGCTTTACATCCCTCTCCTAATTTCCACCCACCACGAAATACTTGTTTTTCCAACCTCTACATGAGCCTGGAAAGTCAAGTACTATTCTTATACTCTTTGATTTTGACATAAAATGGTACCATCCTTTGTGATTGATCATATGCTCATTACAAAAATATAAGTGAGTAAACTCCTTAAAACACGGCTTGGTTCTATTATGCTCAGCCCATACAACATACATACCACTTAAAACCCTCCAGCCATTTGGGTCAAGTTGACCTGGACTCAAACCCACTCTCACCAAAATTTGAGCAAAGTAAGGTTGAATGAGCAACCTGAAACCAAGTTAAAAAATTTCCAGATAAACCGCAGTCTTTCCATTACCCAATTTGCTTGCCACCTTATCTTCACCCAATAACTTAAAACCAAGCTGAGGTGGGTATTAACTCACAATATTTATTTCTTTGATGTTTTTACTTTTCATCTTAACCGTCATGCTTTCTTTCCCAGCAATCCTTGATCATGGCCGCGCATATAGAGACGTTTGCAAAGTCATTGAAAGGCCATGCAAAAATAGAAGAACTCGAGTGCGCTTTGATGAAAGCCAACCTTACGAACGAAAAGACAGCGAGCGAGCGAGATCGGCTCAAGCATGACCTCAATGCTCGCAGCGATGAAAATACTCGCTTGGCAGAAGACTTGGTAGCCAAAAAGAAATCTAATGCGGGCAAAGACTCCAAGATTGCTGATCTTAGCTATGAATTGGAAAAAGTTAAGTCTGACGTTGATCAACGCATTCGACTGGAGAAAAGGCAACTGAAGGCGGATGTCATTCAGACATGCATCGAATTATTCCAAGAGAAACACCCAGACATGGACTTTCAATGGATGTTGACTGCTTATGTGAGCAAAGAAAAGGCTAAAAAGAAGTCATCAAGTACGGATCAAGAAGCAAATCGAGTTCTTCAGGGTGATGAGATTAGAGTTGAGGGTGAGACATCTTTAACTAGCAGAGTTATTGAAGACGAGGAGAATGCTTCCTAAGTAGATTTGAAAAGTTGCTACAAGGCTTGCCTTTTTGTAGTGTTACAAACTGATAACTTTTATTGAGCTTTCATTTTTTTTTATGTATTCGGATAATCGTTACGTAGCCTGGACGCTAATTTTTAACAAAGCTAATGCCGACCACAACAAGACTGAAGATGTTTAGGCTATTGCCGATTGTAACTAGGCTGGAAAGTCGACCTTAAGAAGCGCGAAGCTGACCTCATTATAGATTCTTACAAAGTTAAAATGTCGACCTCAACCGTAGGCCTTACAAATCTAAAGTGTCAACCTCAATCGTAGACCTCACAAAACTAAATTGTTGACCTCAATCATAGGGCTCACAACTCAAAAGTGTCAACCTCGACTATAAATCTTACCAAGCTAAAATGACGACCTCAACCGTAGGCCTTACAAATCTAAAGTGTCGACCTCAGTTATAGATCCTACCAAACTAAAATGTCGACCTCAACCGTAGAGCGGACAAAGCAAGTGTCGACCTCAACCGTAGGTAGGGATGGAAAAATCCGGGTCTGGGTTCGGGTCCAGGTTTAGCCTTCCCGGTTCCGGACCCGGACGTCATTTTCTTTTTCTTGGACCCGGATTAAAACCCGGTTTTTTCCATTCGGGTCTGGGTCCAGGTTCAACCCGAAAAAATCCTGGTTCCCAGATTCCGGGTTTTGAGCCCGGATCAATAATGAAATTTCAAATTTCACTTTCATTATTAGTGATAGAACCAAAACACAAACTAATGTAACTAAAGGAAATATTAACATAAACAAAAAGATGAGATTTACACACACTGGACAGCCCCTGCAACATAGCATAAAAGATTGGAGAATGTCCCCAGGCTTTTCTCTACCACATACCAACATCATCAAGATAACCATATAGTCCATACTTTGCACGATATTTCAACATCATCTCTACCACATGAAGTTTCTAAACCTATCTCAAATTCTCAATGTTTCAAATGTCATCCTAGCACTTAATAATTAAGACTTAAACAACAAATCACAATTAATGACATAATAATCCAGTGCTCACAAATCACAATTAATCAACTCTCTGCAAACTCTACAATTCAAACAGCTAGTGTGCAAACTCTACAATTCAAACGGCTGTTTCAAGTAATAAAACAGCCACAAATATAAATCCATAACACAATTACACAAGTCTACAATTCAAAGTTCAAATTAAAAACCACAAATCCAAAGTTTAAACTTTTCTCCATCATTTTCTATTCTTCTTCACTTGATTCATTGTTGTTCACAACTCACTCATCAAACTTTCATCAATAAGTTGTTCTGCAGAAAGTATTGCTTCCTCTGGAATTCCATCTAAAAAACATGAATAAATCATAAAAATAAGAAACAAAACAGCTAGTTAGTAATAAATTGATACTATAACAAATTAATTTATTTTATGTAATAAATAAATTTTCCATACCTTTTAGGTTGTGGCCAAGCCAAAACCAATTTTGAGTACACACCAACGCTTCCACTGTAGATGACTGAAGTCTACTATGATGAGGACTCAAATGTCTACCTCCAGTGCTAAAGGTGGACTCGGAAGCAACTATTGATACAGGAATGGCCAAAAAGTCTCTCACAATCTTTGCAAGTATAGGATATTTGCCTTGATTATTCTTCCACCATGACAAAATATCAAATTGACTAGTTGAAGGCAAAGTACTTTCCTCAAGATAAAGCTCAAATTCTGTTTTGAAATGATTATTTTGTGAGTTCTGATTTCTAAATGATTCCCACTCATCAGCTATCTCATCTAAGTCTAAGTCTACCATAATAGAATCATCTGCTGCAGCACCTTCAGAACTAGTTAAACCATTAACCCCCCAATTTGCATTTGATGAATATTTGACTTCATACTCATGCACTAAATCAACAAATAATTTGTGCACCCTTTCAATTTCAAATTCAGCTCTTTCTCCATAGATTTTGGGAAATAGAAAGTTAATTAACAACATTTTACGCCTAGGATCTAACAAAGTACCCACAGCAAGAACTCCATGAATAACATCCTAATATTTGTCATACTTCGCAATCATCTTAGTGGCCATATTTTTTACCCCCTCAATTGGTGATTGTAACCATGCATTCATTGACAATCTAATTTCACAAATCTTGCTAAAAAATAAATTAGATGTCGGATATCGTGTCCCCGAAAAAAGTTCTGTTAACTTATAAAAACTCTTCAAATAATCACACATAAGTTTTGAAAAATTCCACTCCAACTCACTAGGCAAAGATGTATAATTTCTATCACGCTCCTTTAAACGAATAAATACATCTTTATACAACAAAGTTGTACTAAGCATCAAATAAGTGGAATTCCACCTAGTTTTACAATCAAGTGCTAAGTTTTTAGTTTCTTTAACACCTAATTATTTTTTGGCAGCCTCAAAATTTTTAAATCTAGAAGGTGTTGTTGTCCAGTAATGGACACTCTCTCTAATCTTTTCAACTTCTTTTTGGATCACAGATAAATCATCCTTAACTATCAAGTTTAATATATGTGCACAACAGCGCATGTGAAGGAATTTCCCACCCATAATCATTGAACTAGCTGAAAATTTCCCCAATAACAAATCAATCATGGACTCGTTTGCAAAACAATTATCAACAGTTACAGTAGACAACTTCCTATCTATATTCCACTCCATCAAATACATACAACTCATTGCACATAACTTCACCACTATGTGGAGCCAGCACATATATAAACCTAAAAATGTAAAAAAATAATCAAAATATTAAATAATGCAAACATTCATTTATGTTGAAACGAAAAAAAAGTCTCGAGAATATTACCTCATAATACGACTTCGCAACACCCACGAGTTATCAATATAATGTGCCGTAACAACCATATACCGATTCTTTTGGTTACCAGCAGTCCACATATCCGTAGTCACTGCAATTCTACTGTCACAAACTTCCAAAACACTCATTGCCTTCGTCTTCTCAATATCGTAAAGTTTCAAAATTTCAGCCTTGATAGTGTTTCTATTAATAGTCTCAATTGAAAGTTGGAGAAGCTTTAACAGTTCGTAAAACCCAATATACTTAACAAATGATAGCGGAAGCTCATGCATTACAATCATTCTCGCTATAAAAACCCTCACTGTTGCCATATCCCACTTTGGTTCAGTACTATCATTACTAAGAACAGTAGTTCCATCTGCTTTAGAAGACAAAGAAAGGTGCATTTGCTGCACATTATTGATTGACCTTCTAGGACAACGTTTCGCATGATTAATCAACTGATTAGTGCCCTGAGAATAATGCCCTTGCATAACTAACCCACAATAATTACAAATCGCTTGAACTTCCTTGCCTAACTTAACTTTTTAAAAATGATTCCAAGCATAAAAAACTAATCTTCCTGAACTACTCCCTTCGCTGCCAGCGCCTCATTTTTTTGAAGCGCCAGCAGTAGTATTACCCCTACCCTTACGGCCACGGCCACGGCCACTCCCACTTCCACCCCCCTGCTCTACTGTTGTTGAATCAAGTTCTAATTCAGCAGCTGTATCATTATTTTCTGCTGCCATATCCATGCCAACCCTCACACCCACACTTTCATCAGTCTCGGAAACATCTAAATCAACTCTTTGTTCATTTTCCATTACGAATTTAACACCCTACAAGAATTATGTCAAAACAAATTAAACTAACCCATCATTCCTCCAATTTCTTCCATTTTATATTTATTTTTTTATTGTAACAATGTTCTAAGTTCTAACATTTCAAAAATACATTTTCGAATCTATTAACAACAACAAATCCATTAACAACAACAATTTATTTTTAACTGTAATAGCTTTCTAACATTTGAAATATACAATTTCGAATCTATTAACACCAACAATCAACAACATTTCAAACATAAATCAGTGGTATAACAGCACAACATTTCAAGCACAATCAACAATTTATTTTTAATTGTAACAACAACAGCAACATTTCAAGCATTTCAAACATAAAACAAAGTATAACAGCAACTCACGCCGGTGAATCAAACGAATTGAGGAACTGCACTGCTACAAGCATGCGACGGTGGTGATCAAAGTGCTATCCTTTTAGGACTCCTCACCCAGGGTATCCAACTCAGCAATTGCCTCGTCAAAAGCCTGGTAAATGGAACAACAGAACACAACAAAGCAAGCAAACTTATTAATTTGAAAACAATAAATCATACACTATTTAATTACTTTGTAGAGAATGCTAGAACTTATTAAACAAAGGCTATATCTGGTAAGAATTTTAATATCCGAAAACAGTACGAAGATCAGAATTCAGTAACTAAAAAAGTATTAACCGAATACAATAAAATCAACTTGCCATTCTTCTTACACTTATAACTATTTTTTAGTGGTGTTCACAGGAATCACAGCAGTATAACACAAGTACACAACACAAATCAATGGTGTTCACAATAGTATAATACAAGTACACAACACAAATCACATAGCACAAATCACACAACACAAATCACATAGCACAAATCACATATCAATTATGTTAATTAATTCATATTCAACATGAGAAGTCGAGCTTGGAGAGTCTGATCTGATGGCAATAATCTCTCTCATCAGTAAAAATGCAAAGGAAACATGCTCAGTTACAAAATCAAGATGCTCAACTAGAGGAATGATCCCCAACATTCTCAGAAGAAAACCCAACCCAGAAAATTCACACAAGGAAATCAAAATCAACAGTAAAAGGAAATGTAATTTTCACAAGCTTCTTGAACCCAACCTTGCGACGACGGCGAACCCAACCTTGCGATGGTGGCGAACCCAGCCGAGAGTTGTTTGACTTGCTTACAGGACAGCGGAAGGTGGAAGGCAGTAGCAGCAGTGGCGGCACAGCTAGGGTTTGTCTTGTTTGGGTAAATCGCGATTTGTGTGTTTGAGTTGTGAAATAGAATTAGGTTTTTTTTTATGTTTGTATTTATATTTACTAATAAATATAATTAAAAATAATATAAAAAATAATCCGGGTTCAGGTTCCAAATACACGGGTTATCCCAAACCCAGATCCGGATCCGGATTCATCCGGGTTATTAAAACCCATTATAGATCTGGATTTTTTTCCTCTCCGGTACGGGTTCAACCCGGCCCGGATTATCTGGGTTCGTCCAGGTCCAGACCGGGTCTGGGTTATTTTGACATCCCTAACCGTAGGCTTTGCAAAACTAAAATGTCGACCTCAAATGTAGAGCTCACAAAGCAAGTGTCGGCTTCAACTGTAGGCTTTACAAAACTAAAATGTTGACCTCAACCGTAGAGCTCACAAAGCAAGTGTCGACCTCAACCGTAGGCTTTACAAAACTAAAATGTCGACCTCAGTTGTAGAGCTCACAACGCAAAAGTGTCAACTTCAATTGTAGACCTCACAAAACTAAATCGTCGACCTCAACCATAGGCCTTACAAATCTAAAGTGTCGACCTCAATAAATTGAAAATTGTAGAACTTAAATGTTATGGCTATGGCCAACCTCAACAAGTTGAAAATTGTAGAACTTAAATGTTATGGCTATAGTCGACCTCAACAAGTTTTCACATTGGACCTCAATAAGGCCAAAATGTTGATCTTAATCTCAATAAGCTTGGATAAATTTTTCATGTTCGGCCTCAACAATAAGATTTGATAAAAAATTCCACGTTTGACCTCAATAAGGCCCAAATATGCCGATCTCAATCTCAATAAGATTGGATAAATTTGTTCACATTCAGTAAGGCCAAAATGTCTATCTCAATCTCAATAAGATTTGATAAAAAATTTTACATTGGACCTCAATAAGACCCAAATATACCGATCTCAAATAAGACTAGTCACAAGTAGGTAAAAAATAGAGTTGCACTTCTAAATAACCTCATTGATATTAATATGGCAGAAATTATAGAATTAAACACATAACGAATTGAAATAACAAAGAAACAAACTATCATAACATATTTAAAGAAAACAAACAAACAAGAACATCATAAATAGGATTGGCCTACTGACAGTATTTTCGTAGGTGCTCTGCATTCCATACCTTGCCGACGACCCTACCATCCGGATAACCTAACTTATATGCGCCATTACCAAATGAGTGTAGTACTTTGTATGGTCCTTCCTAGCTCGACCCCAGAACTCCATTAGCTGGCTTTTTGGTTGATTGATTGACTTTGCGGAGCACCAGGTCCCCCTCCTGAAATTGTTATAGACTAACATTATTATTGTAGAACTTAGCCACTTTTTATTGGTAAATTGCTGCTCAACATCTTGTCGTCTTTCTCTTCTCATCAAGCAAATCTAAATCCAACAACATTTGTTCCCTGTTTACTGTCTCATCATAATATTTTGTGCGGTGTGTCTCCATGCCAACCTCAGCTGGGATTACTGCCTCATGTCCAAAAGCAAGCGAGAATGGAGTCTCCCCTGTTGATGTCGTCACGGTCATTCTATAGGCCCACAATACTCCTGGAAGCTCATCCACCCAAGCTCCCTTCTTCTCACATAACCTTTTCTTTAACAATTGCTTTATAGTTTTATTCGCCGTTTCCACTTGTTCGTTTGCCTTCAGATGAGCAGGTGAGCTAAACTGAAGTTCAATATCAAGCTGACCACAAAACTTCTTGAAATTCTCATTATTGAATTGGGTTCCATTATCAGTGATAATAGCTTGCGGTAGGCCATATCTGCAAATCACATTCCTCCATATAAAATATGTTGTGCACTTCTCGGTTATCTTTTGTAATAAAATACCGCGTATTTCATTTGGCCTCTCTCGGTTGGTATTGGTCCGATAAGATCCACCCACCATTGTGCAAATGGCCAAGTGCTCCCTATTGTCATCATGTTTTCTGGTGGTTGTCTTACAATTACGGCGAACTTGTGGCATTCATCACTTCTCCGAACTAACTCTTGTGCATCTTCATGCATGGTCGGCCAAAAATAACCATACCTTATTATTTTATGGGCCAATGCCCTACCTCTGCTGTGATTTCCACAAATTCCCTCATGCACCTCTCTCATCACATAGTTGGCATCAGTTGAGCCCAAACATCACATGTAAGGTAAAGTGTAACTTCTCTTATAAAGCACACCTTCGATAATGAAGTACCGTGTTGCCTGGCATCGTAGCCTTCTTGCCTCTGCTTTATCTTGAGGTTGTTCCCCAAATTCAATATACCTCATGATAGGCACCATCCAGTTCTTCTTATCTTTTACCATACAAACTTTCATTTTGGAATCAGCTATACATGGCTTTGACACTGACTCTAATGGAATTCCTCGTGGGAACTTTGGGCATTCTATAGCTGGCAGTCTTACTATATAATATGCTCCGTAATTCTTTCCTCTCGAAACTTGCTCCATTGTAGCCTGATCAAAACTACCCCATAGCTGCAGTGCTTTGCTCAGATACTTGGACATGTTATCACTTTTGGCTTGAAATGTCCCATTCAGGTAGTTCACTACCAGTTGAGAGTCACTCTTCACCTTCAAATGCCGAACTCCCAATGCTCTTGCTAATTTTATACCCGCAATGAGAGCGTAGCATACTTCTTTCTGCTTCATTATTTGTAGGATGGAATTCATACTTGAGAGCATAGCATACTTCTTTCTAGTCGGGCGAAACAAGAATAATTCCCCTGCCTGACCCTTCTAGGTTTGCAGCTCCATCTACATTAAGCTCCCATACATCATTATTCTTCTCTACCTCTTTAATCTCCTGCTCGGCATCCATCTCTTCACTCTCTTCACTACAATCATTAATGAAGTAGACCGGAGCTTGTGCTTTAACTGCTGACCTCGATAAGTAACTGATGTCAAATTCACTTAGTTCCACCGACCACTTAACTAGTCTTCCTGAAATGCCCGGTTTGTGTAAAATTTGTCTCAAAGGTTGATTAGTGACTACCACAATCTCATGAGCTTGAAGATATGGCATCAGCTTTCTTGTGGCTACAACTAAAGTCACCGCCCACTTTTTTGCAATAGGATATCTTACTTCTGCCCTTGTAAGAGATTTGCTCATGTAGTATACATGTCATTGTACTTCATCTTCTTCTTTTACCATGACTGAGTTAGTTGAATAATTTGAGACCACCAAGTAGATCAAGAGAACATCACTCACTAAGGGCTTAGCCAAAGTGGGTACGTTGGCCAAATACGCCTTTAATTGTTGAAATATTGTCTCACATTCTTCTGACCACCTCAATCTTTTTCCTTTCTTCATCAATTCAAAAAACGGATGGCATTTATCTGATGATTTCAAAATGAACCTACTCAGCGCGGTAACTTTTCCAACTAAGCTATGAACATCTTTAAGATCCTTTGGTGACCTCTACTTTTTCCGGATTAGCTTCTATCCCTCTTTGACTTACTTGGAAGCCCAAAAATTTCCCCGATTCCACTCTAACGGCACACTTTTCCAGAATCAACTTCATCTGATTCTTTCGTAGCACTTCAAACATCTCACGTAAATGCGTTGTATGTTTGACGGGCTCAACAGACTTGGTTATCATGTCATCTATATATACCTCCATCGTTTTACCAATCAAGGGCTTGAAAAGCTTGTTTACCAACCTTTGATAAGTAGCTCCAGTATTTTTTAATCCGAACGGCATCACATAGTAGCAATACAATCCTTGGTCAATCACAAAAGCTGTATTTTCTTCATCTATTGTGGACATACGAATCTGGTTGTATCCTGAGAATGCATCCATAAAACTCATCAAGCCATGCCAGACTGTTGAATCTACTAACTAATCAATCTTTGAGAGAGGGAAACTATCTTTAGGACAAGCTTTGTTGAGGTCGGTAAAGTCCACACACATCCTCAATTTTCCATTCGCTTTTTTAACCATTACCACATTCGAAACCCATTCTGGATAGTTCACTTCCCTTATAAATCCCACTTTCAATAATTTGTCTACCTCATCATGGATGGCCACATATTTTTCCTGGTTGAACACTCTTCTTTTTTGCTTCACTGGCTTATGTTTTTTATCTATAGCCAATTGGTGACATATGATTCGTAGGTCTATTCTCGGCATATCTTCATGTCTCTAAGCAAATATGTCATTATACTCCACCAATAAATTCTGAAGCTCATTGGAAATGTCATTCGTTATATTTGTTCCCATTCTTACTACTCTGCTCGGATCATTCTCACTTACTGGCACTTGTTTCATTTATTCATTAGGTCACTGTTGGCATAACCTATTTTTAGCTCGTGGATTGATACTTGTGATCTGCATGGATTCTCTTGTAGTTGTAGTGTAACAACTTCGAGCCACTTGTTGTTGGCCTCTCATCACTCCAACTCCACCTTGAACTCTAAACTTCACACATTGCATATGAGTTGAGCTCACTGCTCCTGCTATCTTATTCAACGGTCTGCCCAAAATAACTTGATAAGGGCTCGGCTCATCAACTACCAACCATGTCACCATCACCGTCTTTTGTAGTGGGCTGGACCCTATTGTCAGTGGCAAGTCAATCAACCCAAGTGGAATCAGCTCAACTCCACCAAACCCCTTTAGCGATGTTCTGACGGGATCAAGCCTGAGGTCTCCTATTTGTTGATCATCCAAGGTTTGCTTAAACAAAATGTATACCGAGCTTCCCCATCTACAAAAGCTCGGTTCAATTCCTGCCCTACCAAGACAACCTTCACTACAAGCGAATCCTCATGTGGATGTAGGATCGCTTCCTCGTCCTCGTCCGTGAATATGATTGGCACCTTTTGAACCCGCTGCTTCTTTGGTGCCGGAACATTAAAATTCACCTCGAAACTTTTTAGTGAATCTCTGCTATAATTTCTCCTCGAGCGGTTTGAGTCTCTTGCTACGGTCAGCCCTCCTATAATCATCATCGCTACATTATCTCTAATGTCTCCTCTTCTCCCACCTCTTCTTTGGTCATCCATATACTCCTTTAGATATTGATTTTGCACTAGCCATTCATTTTGTTCCTTCAAGTCTATGCAAACTACAGTTCCATGTACGGTCACCTTGTGAAACTCACAATACTTATGGTGAGCATTTTCACCCAAACCCCCTACAATCGGCTTTGGCGGTGTTAGTAACCCCTTATCTTTGATTGAAGCATATATTTCTGCTCTGCTCGTTTTCAATGGTGTGTATCTTCCACTCTGTTCTAATAAATTCACTCCATTAACAGGTCTTGATCCTCTCCTGTCAACAGGTGGTGGCAACCTATTGTAATCTCTTACTTGGTTCTCACGGTGGTTCCTCCCATAATTATTTCCTCCCTCTTGGCCCCTTCATACTAATGAGATTTCTCTTCTTTCAGGATTTCCTTCCCAATTTCGACCCGGCCTTTCTAGTTGTCTATAATTAAACAACCCTTTGTCGTAATGACGCCTATCATCTGTGTTCATCCTCGAGCTATACCCAAAGTTATCTCATCTCCTTCTCAGGTCCCCCCTTCTCACCGGACCCCCTGTTTGCATTTCCATTCTCCTATTTTCTTCCTCTGTATCTTCAATTTTCATATCCAATTTTTCCTGGTTGTACGCCTCAGTATATGTTGTTATCCTCTTACTATATAAGCTATTCCACAATCGATTGATTCTCAACCCCTTCTTTAATCCTTCTAGAGCATCTGGATGATCAAAGGCCTCTAGATCGGTAACCTCCTTATGATATCTGGTCACAAAACTCCTCAAACTTTCAAACTCTCATTGGACCAATTTTTTCAATCTGCTCGTATCTTGCTCTAGTATGCATGAACCTCTAAAACACAGAGCAAAAAGCTCACATAACTCATTGAAATTTCCTATACTTCCCTTATTTAATCTCCGGTACCACTCCTGTGCTTGTCCTTCTAAGGTTAAATGAAAAACATGACACCTTTGAAAATTATTCAAACCTTGGATCCCGGTCATCTCATTAAACTTCTCCACGTGATGATTCGGTCAGTTTTTCCTTCATACACCAAGGTTGGAACCACATACTTGGATAGCAAAGTTACCGCCATCACTTCACGTACCAAGGGGGACTCTTCATCAAGTAACAACCTTCCTACCACTTTCTTGCCCTCTGTTTTCGCCTCTAATGCCTCCAAAGTTTTTTGAATTTGCAGCATTCGCTGCTCAATCTCACTTGCCGGTGGGGGTCTCTCAGCTCTTCCCTCTTCCTTTCTTGATTCAAGTTATTGATTCTCCATCTGAACTCATTCACTTGTTCTCCTACACTTCTATTCTCTTGTCGTACCCCAATTTGTGGCAATCCCATTCCGCTCTGTTGTTCACCACCAAGCTCTTCCCTCTCTTGCGCTCCACTACTCTCTGGGTCACTAGCTCGACCTTGAGCCCCTCTAACTTGGGCATCAACCAGCCCCTGATCATCTCCTCAAAATTTTCCATGTGCCTCTCAATCCCTTCTCTCTATCTCTTATTTGCCGTGGCATTCATTTCCTCCGCCAATTGGCGCAAGGTCTGCCTATCTCTGTCATTATCATCCATCATTGTTTCATAATCTGATAGCCTCCTCCTTCTAATTCTTCAAACATATAGCTTTTCGCACCGTTCCCCACAGACGACGCCAAGATGTTGATGCCGAAAAACGACCTCAACAGTTGAATTTATTTTCTTTTGGAGAATTATGGTGTGAATCCAAGCTCAAACGTCAGTCTGAACCCAGCTTTATATACCTGACAACCATAAAACACGGTTAGGATATGCTGGTGGTCCCGGCGTAGACCCTCCGATGCTTAAGTCATAAATTGTGTATAAGAAAAAGGTAAACGAGAAGGGAGAATTGTGAAAAGTGAAAATTAAGGAATGTTTTTGGTAGAGAAAACTAAAAATATTGTTGGGAATCCTAAGACTTTTAGATAGGTGACTTATAAAAATTTTGGTTCATTTTTCTAACCCCTTCCTCAGTTGCCCTTTTCAGCTTAAATAAGCCCTTGGTCATGGGTGGTTACCACCTTTAACTTTTGCCCACTTTCTTCAGTAGTTGCACGTGGTCATCAGTTGGAGACGGTTTAAATAGATCATGGCACACAACTTTTCGAGAAACTAGACCACGTTATCTCAACCAATAGCTTTTATGTCAAGCTAATTCTCGGGTTTGACAAATAAATTTCGAGGTCGGATTTCTTTACTTTTAGATCGGACCAGTGAATTTCCTGGTCGCTTATATAGGCTTAAAGTTGTATTCTTAAATGAGGTCATTTACGTAAATCTCAGGTCGTACTTGTAAATCTGGCCGCCAAAATAGGCTCCAGGTTGTACTCACGAGGTTAGCTCGACGACAATGAGTTCTGAGTAGATTGGGGTCGACTATATTTCTAAACATTACTAGAAAAATCCAACCCGAACAATGTTGACTCTTTCTAGAGGTTATCAGAAAAATCCAACCCGAACATTCATAAAAAATCAATCTAAACCTACTGGTTTTGATCCAATTTCTTCGATGGTTTTACTTGTTTGTTTTAGAGCTAAGTACAAGATCATCCATTGATCTTGTCTCCATTGGTCTTGATTGATCTTGGGGTTGCATTTGATCTATGAAACCTTAGATTGTTTCAAATTTTCTTCTCTGTTTCATTGATGAATCCCGATGCTATACAAAATCGTCTTTCCTCTACTGCAAGCAGAGGCTTTGGGGCGACTGCAAGGAACTGGTATGATGGTGCGTGTTCAAGCGTTCAAATTTACAGAGAAGGAATTGAGCAAGTGTTGATTGTGCCTCAAGCTCTTCTCATTTTTGCTCCAGCGAAGCTCCATGACTAGTTGTTCCAAGAACTTCTCAGCAGTTGACTCATTATTGTTTGGACTGAAACCTTCAGCTACCCACAATTGATACAATTAAAGTTCCAAGAAAAAAGGTAATGTGAAATGGTTTTAAATCCTCTTATAATTTGAACTTATATGGGTTTTGAAGAATCTTCTAATATATGTGTATTTTTATTTATATACAGTCAAGATTTATTCATTATTTTATTTCATATAATAACATATAATTACATAATTGTAGTAGGTCAGATCGGTATAGAATCCTAAAATGTGGAATATGAGAACATTTGATACCCACTGGAGATATGCCAAGTATCTAGCCAATTCTTTTCTAATGACACAATTCCATGGTAGAAGATGAGAAAAGGCCGTCGGTAACTTTTAGTGGTACTCCTGCAGGCACTAAATTAAGCCCAATGTTCTCTCCATTTTTCAGTTGGAACGATGTGAGCAAGTCTATTTGAGAGAGCTAACAGTCTAATTCAATAATGGGCTGAAGATCTTTTTCTAATTCTCCATCAGTTTTGATCTTTTTCAGCATTTGGTCGCAGCATAATCCAAGCTGTGTTGTTTCCACAGGCACTCAGCAAAGAAGTAACGATTTCGTATCTCTGCGTGAAGGTTTTGAATATGTTGTTTAGCAGCCCCGGGCAGCGTGACTCTTTCCCTTCCCGTCTCATCACGCGGTAGTCCTAGCATGCAAAGTAATTAAAAGACATCATGATAAAAAATATATATATCTTTAGATCTCTTGATGAATAATGATAGAGGAGCAACTATCTTCTATAAATAAATTTGTACAGACTGATGTGATATGAAAAGATTAATTATATAAAAATAACTTTAGTTGTTGATGAAACTCAACTCCGATTGACGCACTATGAGTGATATCTAATTCTCTAACTAATCCAACAGTAAGTTGCTATTAAAAAAATTGAATCAAGATTGGTGACCAATCATTATGTAAAAGGAATAGAAAGAAAAATTTTATAAAATGCAAATTAATTAATGTTTAGCTTTTAGGAAAGGAGGTTAGTGCAACTTGGAAAGATTCTATCTAGAAACCATCATTTTATGAATTAACCTGTTTGTCAATGCATTTCTAAATGAAAGATAGTTGGTCCTGGAAAATGAGCCAAATTGTGCTTGTACTCAAAATAACATTTGCTAAATGCTAATGTAATTGCTACCGAAATGCTAGCTTTCATTTTTTTTTCTTTCTTTTTATTTGATTTGTTATCATATGAAACGTGGGAGTGAAATCAAAACTTGTGAATAAGATTCAAACATGTACATATACTGGATCTAACAAAATAATGAAATGGAATTATTTTGTTGATAATTCAAACAATAAAGCACCTATTTTTTCTTAGAATAATCACAAACTTCAATATGCCAATGATATATATCTTATTGAGATTAAAAACAACACAAACAACCTATTACCTGAAAGGAATAGAAAAAATGATGTTGAATTTTGTTCAAAGTGGTATTAATGGATGAATGATTTTTTTTTAATGCAAAGGCTATAAGGATCATTTTTAATGCAAACGGGGATTTCTCTGCTGCAAAAGAGGGCTTTGGTATGATTGTAAGGAATTGAGAGTGAGCAGCACATCCTGCGTGCCATCAACTTCTTTGCACTACAGGCACCCTCTGCATGTTGTGGAGGGAAAAATCTGAAAACCATTAGCATGCTGTGGGGCTGCTAATCAATCAATAGAGAAAGAATTCAGTAATAAATTCTAACAAAGCTTCCAAAACGTGAAGCACTATAGATTAAATCTTCCACTTTCAGAACTTTACTCGTTAAACTTCTGCTCCAAATAACCAAGGATTAGTGCTGGTTTTCGATTTTACAAGGGTTGTTGGACAACCCAAATTGACAAGGGTGTTGATGCTGAAATCTACTCGTCCTTTGCCCGACCAGATCTTTACACCAATGCTTAAGTAATCGGTAGTGAAGATGTCCGTTTCTTTTCGCCCCAACGACCACTCTACTCCCTAATATTGGAATAGGCCTTCCTTCTCCCACTAAGCTTGCGTTCACAAAAGTGGATCAGAGATGCCGGTGGTTTTACCGGCGTAAACCCTCCGATGCCTAAGTTAGCACAAGGTGTTTATGGGAAAACGGTGCAATTGAGATTCGACAAATTGCTTATAATTGGCTCACAGTTTGTACTAAAAATATTTTGGTTTCAATTTGGCAGAGTTTTCCTTCTCTTCTTTCTTCCTTATCTTCATTAGTTTCTTTCTCTTTTATAGCCATTGTCCCACGTTTCCGTTTACCCTTCATCACCTCTTTCTCTCAGATCGTGGCAGCCCCCATGGGATTCCAACTGCTATATTGTGGGTAAACGTTGGACACCATATCTCCCTCGATGGTTCTGGGCATAGCACAACTGTCGTGATTTCGTGAGATCGTGTTCCCGCTTTTTGGGGAATGGGTATCTGCTCGGTATTTGTCTCTGGTCGGTCCTTGCTCGTAAAAGACTCATTATCAGTGTTCTGCTCGTACCATTTGGCTGAGGCGATCCATGCTGGGGTGGAAATGATGGCATGGCTGAGCTGGTGCTCTTATTTACTTAACACCAGTTCCTCAGTTTCTGGTCTTGCGAGTGAAATGAGTTAAGAGTAGAAACTGATAGTCAAATCTTACCGATTCTGGGAACTACCCATTTGGTCCTCGCATTATTGTGGTGGCTCTGAGGTTCCATCTCTTGTCTGAGGAGATTTTTGATCCGAGTATGGGCCTTTATGAACATATCTCATATATATTTGGGCTTATGTCTCGTCAGGCCTTTCATAACGATTAATGACGTGGTGCTTCCCGACTCTTTGTATTTGAAATTTGAAACGACGGGCTATCCATCATCGATATATGGTGAGTGAATTGGCATCCCCATCACTTAAACGCTTCCATTTCTCCCTTTTCGTTTCAAATCCCTAGATTGAAATCATCATCGCTTTATTATTCGTCTCTCCACCGTTAGCCAACTCCTTCTTTGAACTCTGCTCACACCTCCCGCGTCCGGAGTATCAATTTGGTGGGTGTTTTCTCTGTCACGACAGCGCTATCAGTGCCAGTTTATTCCAGGTATAGCCTTTAACCTCTTCTTTAGTTGTTGTTGATTGGGTTCTGTATTGCCCCTTTTTGTATTTGTGTACTCGGGTTTGCTTGGGTGTCCTTTTGAGACTTCGATATGTCAATTCGGAGGAGGAAATTAATTGCAGATGACAGTGACGAAGAAATAGAGGATTCATACCTTAACTTGTCAATACCCACTGATTTTTTACGTCCCTCTAGTAGTGTAGGCCCCTCCCATGGTAGGATACCCTTGAGTACCCACGTCCCCTGACTATTTCACCCTCCCTTGAATTAGAGCTTATAGGAAATAGAGGTGGACCTACGTCAGGCTCCGGTGAGAACCACAGTTTTGGTAGGGTTGGGGTCCCTGAAGAAGTGGGTGATGGTGAGGGAAGCAGTTCCGAGCCGAGCAGACCCCCTAAGAAAAAGAACCTTGGTCATAGGGTGGAGGCGGATTCTTACGCTGTTGACTACATTGCTTGTGCCACCACCCAAACTGATCTATTCAAGCTTAGGAACCTCTACAACATTCATGAGGAGGTTCTCCTCGTAGTTTCTGGGAAATGTGACCTTCTTAGTCGGCCTCCGCGGGGGTATGTGACGATGCACCTAGAGAGTTTCAAATTAGGAGCTCGACTGCCCCTTCAGAGCTATTTTGCTAAGATACTGGGTGGTATACACCTGGCCTCAGGTCAGCTACATCCCAATGGGTGGAGGGTTCTTTCAGCTATGTATGTGTTATGGGAGAGGTGTGGATCAGAGGAGCCCTCTCTTGTTGAAGTAAAGCATTTATACCAGCTAAGGAGTAGCCCAAAGAAGGCAAGCTGGTACTACTTTATGTCGAGTTCTGCGAAGAGGAAGCCAATCACCGGCTTCCCCTCCTCGTGTAAAAACTGTAAGAATTGCTAAGGAGTAGCCCAAAGAAGGCAAGCTGGTACTACTTTATGTCGAGTTATGCGAAGAGGAAGCCAATCACCGGCTTCCCCTCCTCGTGTAAAAACTGTAAGAACAAATTTTTCTTTACTGGAGGAAAATGGTGTACAATAGCCCGTTCACTAGGTGGTGATATTTACCTTCCAACGCATTTTGTCACCCCAGGTCGTTCATTTTTTGCCTATATTCTTTCTTAGATTGCCACTTATTGGGTTCTTTAACCTTGTTTGTTTTTTAAAAATCGTGGGGTTTGGTTAAGGATCTTGAAGACCGACCTCTGCTACAGGTTGAAACTGCTCTGGTGAACGCGTCTACCTACCAAGACCTCCTGTAACCAACAAACTTAGTTGGTTCGGACTTAGTGGATATTGTTGCCGGAATGGATAACAAGATCCTCAGTACGATGACCAGAAAGCGTGGTCAGGCTCCAAGCAGCTCCAGCAATCCTCCTCCTCCTCTAAAGAAAGCCAGTGTTGGTCAACCCAAGGCTTCTGTTCTTACTCTGCCCCTTCCACCACCTCGAAAAAATGGTGGGGAGAAGGTGAGTGATAGAAGTCCCGAGGTTAGCATCCAGTCTGGGGACCGACCTTTTCCTCTTCCATCTCGGGATCAAGGTGACTACCTGAGCCCGTATCAGAAGGATTATGGAAAATCGGTGGGGCCCAAGATAGTGAAGGACATCGAGAGTATGAGCCTCTCCAAGCTAGCTGGTTCTGTACAAAGAGTCTCCTTCAAGCTGGCCACCTTGGTTTCGTGTTACAAGAACAGGTCGACGCGCCATGAGAGGAGGCTTTAACCTTGTTTGTTTTTTCAAAATCGTGGGGTTTGGTTAAGGATCTTGAAGACCGACCTCTGCTCCAGGTTGAAACTGCTCTGGTGAACGCGTGTACCTACCAAGACCTCCTGTAACCAACAAACTTAGTTGGTTCGGGCTTAGTGGACATTGTTGCCAGAATGGATAACAAGATCCTCAGTACGATGACCAGAAAGCGTAGTCGGGCTCCAAGCAGCTCCAGCAACCCTCCTCCTCCTCCAAAGAAAGCCAGTGTTGGTCAACCCAAGGCTTCTGTTCTTACTCTGCCCCTTCCACCACCTCGAAAAAATGGTGGGGAGAAGGTGAGTGATAGAAGTCCCGAGGTTAGCATCCAGTCTGGGGACCGACCTTTTCCTCTTCCATCTCGGGATCAAGGTGACTACCTGAGCCCGTATCAGAAGGATTATGGAAAATCGGTGGGGCCCAAGATAGTGAAGGACATCGAGAGTATGAGCCTCTCCGAGCTAGCTGGTTCTGTACAAAGAGTCTCCTTCAAGCTGGCCACCTTGGTTTCGTGTTACAAGAACAGGTCGACGCGCCATGAGAGGAGGCTTTAACCTTGTTTGTTTTTTCAAAATCGTGGGGTTTGGTTAAGGATCTTGAAGACCGACCTCTGCTCCAGGTTGAAACTGCTCTGGTGAACGCGTGTACCTACCAAGACCTCCTGTAACCAACAAACTTAGTTGGTTCGGGCTTAGTGGACATTGTTGCCAGAATGGATAACAAGATCCTCAGTACGATGACCAGAAAGCGTAGTCGGGCTCCAAGCAGCTCCAGCAACCCTCCTCCTCCTCCAAAGAAAGCCAGTGTTGGTCAACCCAAGGCTTCTGTTCCTACTCTGCCCCTTCCACCACCTCGAAAAAATGGTGGGGAGAAGGTGAGTGATAGAAGTCCCGAGGTCAGCATCCAGTCTTGGGACCGACCTTTTCCTCTTCCATCTCGGGATCAAGGTGACTACCTGAGCCCGTATCAGAAGGATTATGAAAAATCGGTGGGGCCCAAGATAGTGAAGGACATCGAGAGTATGAGCCTCTCCGAGCTAGCTGGTTCTGTACAAAGAGTCTCCTTCAAGCTGGCCACCTTGGTTTCATGTTACAAGAGCAGGTCGACGCGTCATGAGAGGAGGCTTTAAGCTGACAATCAGGATTTGAAGCAGAAAGCTAAATCTGCTGATCGCTCGAAGGAAAAGCTAGCTGAGCTGAACAAGCAGATCACGGACCTCGAGGAGAAAGTTGTTGTTGCTGAGTCCACCACCTCCAAACTTGAGGGTGAGTTGGGTGACCTGAAGTCTGATCTTCAGGCTACCCAAAGTGAAAGAGATACTTTGAGGACCGCCCTCGAGGGATAAATCAAATCTCTGAGCGAGCAGCTGGTTGAGGCAAAAGGCAAATATGTTGATGTGGATGATCGGCTGGATGCAGAGTATGACTCTGGGGTTACTTTTTGCTATAAATGCATCATGTCTGTGCTTAAGGAAGAATATCCCGAGCTGGACATGAACAAGTTGGAGGCTGGAGTGCATAGATATATGGTTGAGGTCAACCAAGGGGGTAAGGAGCAGGGTGACCAGGATCAGGTGGAGGCTTCTTTAGCTAGGGTGCAGGAGGGGGAAGCTGGGGGTCGTGCTCTTGAAGAGGGTCAAGGGTCCTTGCCTCCTCCTCCCGGTGTTGCCGATCTTCCACCTCCCGAGATTGCTGATCCTTCAACTGCTGAAGCTGTCGACCCTCCTAATTTTTAGGTATATTTTTTGTATAAACTCTAAATTTTCATCTATTGAGCATAAATTTTAGATGCTTTCTATTGGCTCTTCTGTTATGGTTTTGGTTATAGATCGTTTCTGCAAATTGCCTTAACGTTTTTAGTTATCTTTGCCTGCTAGTCCTTTAATCGAATGAGTAGGAATAGGCACTTGCTTGCCATAGTAAATCTCGTGAAATTGTCTGCTGGTCCTTAGGTGACCGAGTAGGAATAGGCACTTGCTTGCCTTAGTAAATCTCGTGAAATTTCCTGGTGGTCCTTAGGTGACCGAGCACGAATAGGCACTTGCTTGCCTTAGTAAATCTCGTGAAATTGCCTGCTGGTCCTTAGGTGACCGAGCAGAAATAGACACTTGCTTGCCTTAGCAAATCTCGTGAAATTGCCTACTGGTCCTTAGGTGACCGAGCAGGAATAGACACTTGCTTGCCTTAGTAAAATTTCGTGAAATTGCCTACTAGTCGTTCGTTGACCGAGCAGGAATAGGCACTTACTTGCCTTAGTAAAATTTCGTAAAATTTTCTACTGGTCGTTCATTGACCGAGCAGGAATAGGCACTTACTTGCCTTAGTAAAATTTCGTGAAATTGCTTACTGGTC
Organism: Citrus medica; assembly: GCA_002013955.2. NCBI lineage: Eukaryota > Viridiplantae > Streptophyta > Magnoliopsida > Sapindales > Rutaceae > Citrus > Citrus medica. The sequence continues at coordinate 34,571 of MKYO02031358.1, read as the reverse complement.
TTTCGTTGACCGAGCAGGAGTTGGCACTTACTTTCCTTAGTAAAATTTCGTGAAATTGCCTACTGGTCTTTCGTTAACCGAGCAGGAACAGACACTTATTTTCCTTAATAAAGATTTAATGGGCTTGCTAGCAGAGGGATTTCATGTTGAATTCATCTTTATTGAAATTTGAATGCATTACAGAAATGCGGAATATATGCATGTGTAACAAGTCATCATGCATTTATTAGAAATAACTTGTCAAAATGAAGACTTAGTAGAGCACTTTGCTTACTGGAAATACTTTTTCAAGTGCTCGACGTTCCATGACATTTCACGTCTCGTCCGCCTGGGTACGCTAGCTTGTAAGCTCCTGGTCCAGTCGCTCGTATCACTCTGTACGGGCCTTCCCATTTTGGGCTGAGCGTGCCATGGTTAGGATCCCTTGTGTTTTGATTCACCTTCCTAAGCACCAAATCCCCTACTCGGAACTACCTCACGCGTACGTTCTTGTAGTAATAACGCATGACCCTTTGCTGACACTGGACCACTTTCTGCGAGGCCCTTCCCTTTTCTCCTCCAGCAGGTCCAGGCTCAAGCAGATCTGCTCATCGTTTTGCTCCTCATTGAAGTATTCCGTCCGATGTGTTCATACTCCAATTTCTGCTGGGACTACCGCCTCATGACCAAAAGCTAAAGCAAACGGGGTTTCCCCGGTGGCAGTTTTGTGAGTTGTCCGGTAAACACACAGTATTCCTAGTAGCTCGTCGACCCAAGCTCCCTTCTTCTCTCCCAATTTTGTTTTCAGGAGTTTCTTTATTACTTTGTTGGCTGCTTCCACCTGTCCGTTTGCCTGGGAGTGCGCGGGAGTGCAGGACTTCAGGTCTACCCCCAGGTTCCGGCAAAATTCTCTGAAGTTGTTGTTGTCAAATTGCCTCCCATTGTCTATAATGATGGCATAGGGGATCCCGTATCTACAGATGATATTCTTCCAAATAAAATCCGTCGTCTTTCTCTCCGTGATTTGGCTGAGGACTCCCACTTCTACCCACTTGGTGAAGTAGTCTATCGCCACAATTGAATGTGTTGCCGCTCCTCGACCCTTAGGTAATGGGCCAATCAGGTCGATTCCCCATTGGGCAAAAGGCCATGGGGATGTTATAGTGGTCAACTTTTTTGGGGGTTGTGCAGGAACCTCAGAGAAGCTTTGGCAGGTTTTACAGTTCCTTGCCATCCTTTTCGCATATTGGTGTATAGTTGGCTAGAAGTATCCTTACCGGAGTGCCTTGAAGGTTAAAGTTCTTGCTCCCGAGTGATTGCCACATATTCCTTCATGAATCTCCCTTAGTACATAATCTGCCTCCTCGTCATCCAAACATCTTAAAAGGGGCAAGGTGAATCCTTGGCGGTAGAGTACCCCATCGACTAGCATGTACCTGGCTGCTCGGCATTTTAATTTTCTTGCTTGCCTCTTGGCCTTCGGCAAAATGCCATCGTGGATGTATGAGAGAATCGGGTCCATTCAGGATTCTTCGGTGCTTACTCTCATTGCCTCTATTTCCTCCCCTATACTTGGCGAGGTTCTCACCTCTAGTGGAGCCGACTTAGGTAATTTTAGATCCGCAATTGCAACCATTCTAGCCAATATATCTGCTCGGTAATTCTCATTCCGGGATATCTGCTTTACCTCTACCTCTTTGAAAAGCCCAACCATTTGCTTCGCCTATTTCAAATAAAGACCCAACCTCTCTTCCCTTACATGAAATTGATCACTGAGCTGATTACATACTAGTTGGGAATCTGCTCGGATTTCTACTCTTTCTGCTCGTAGTGCATGTGCAAGCCCGAGCCCAGTAATGAAGGCTTCATATTCAGCCTGGTTGTTCGTAAGCTGGAACTCGAATTTTACTGCATAGGATACCTCGATCCCTTCTGGCCTTCTTATTATAACTCCTGCTCCAGATCCTTGTTCACTACGTGACCCATCAACTATTACCAGCCACACCCCCTTTAGATTTTCCTGTTCTACTGGTTGCTCCTCTTGGGCCTCTTCCCCTAGTTGAACACGGTCAATCATAAAATTAGCCAGGGCTTGGGCCTTGATTGCTCCTCGGGGCCTATAGGATAGGTCGAATTCGCTCAGCTCCACGGACCACTTTACTAACCGCCCTGACGCATCTAGTTTTTGGAACATTTGGCAAAGAGGCTGGTTAGTTATCACAACTATTGGGTGGACCTGGAAATATGGTCGGAGTTTTCGTGCTGCCGTTTTTAAAGCCAGTGCCCACTTCTCCATTAATGGATACTTGGTTTCTGCATCTACCAGGGCTTTGCTAGTGTAGTATACGAGGTGTTGCTTTCCTTCTTCTTCTCTGACTAATACCGAGCTGGTAGCTCATTTTGAGATTGCCAAGTACAAAAACAGCTGGTCACCTTCTCTCGGAGTTGATAGTAATGGGGCATGGGCCAGATATTCCTTCAGCTGTCCGAATGTCTCCTCACATTCCAATGTCCACTCCATCTTTCTCCTTTTCTTTATGGTTTAGAAGAAAGAGTGGCATTTATCTGTGGCCCGCAAGATGAATCTGTTCAATGCTGCCAATTTTCCTGTAAGGCTCTGCACCTCCTTAACTGTTCGTGGGGACCTCATTTCTGTTACCGCCTGTATCTTTTCCGGGTTGGCCTCGATCCCTCGGTAGCTCACCAAGAATCCCAAAAATTTACCCGAGCTGACCCCAAATGCAGATTTCTCCGGGTTTAGCTTCATTTCATACCTTCTCAGCAATCCAAAGGTTTCTTCCAAGTGTTTCACACGATCCTTCGGTTCTTTGGACTTTGTGATCATATCATCCACATATACCTCCATAATATAACTTTAGGTAGCTCATGCATTTTTCAGGCCAAAAGGCATTACCCTGTAGCAAAAAAAACCCATGTTAGTTATAAAGGTGGTGTTTTCCTCATCCTGCTTGTCCATGGGTATCTGGTTGTATCTCGAAAAGATATCCATGAAGTTGAGCAGACTGTGACCCGCTGTTGAGTCCACCAATTCATCCATCTTTGGCAGGGGAAAACTGTCCTTCGGGCATGCCTTATTAAGGTCTGTGAAATCCACACACATTCTCCATTTTCCGTTGGCCTTCTTTACCAGTACTACATTGAAAATCCATTCCAGGTACTTGGCCTCCCTTATAAATCCTGCTTTAAACCGCTTTTCCACCTCGGCATTATGGCCTCGTACCTTTCCTCGTTAAAGCACCTCTTCTTCTGCCTCACCGGCCTCGATCCCTCTTGATTGCCAACTTGTGGCAAGCTACCCCGCGATCAATTCCTGGTATGTCCTCGTGAGAGCAGGCGAATATATCTTAATGAGACTGTAGGCACTTTACCAGCTCGCCTTTTACTGCCCCGGCCAATCCTGATCCGATCTTAACCACTCTGCTCGGGTTACTCTTGCTCACCGCAATCTCTTCTAGCCTCTCAACAGGTTCTTGGCGACCCTTTTTAGAATCTCCTCGGTTATCTAGAGAGGTAACCTGTAGCATCTCCTTGGCCGCTGTAACATAACAACTCCTTGCCATTCTCTGATCACCTTTTACTACGCCAACAACTCTGTTTACTCTGTACTTCAGTGCCAGATAATGCGTGGATATAACGCATTGGCTTATCCTCATGAACGGTCTCCCCAGTATCATCTGGTAGGGCTTATTTCTTCTACTACAACAAAGTCCAGCATCATCATTCTTTCAAACGGCTTTGACCCCACAGTAATTGGGAGTTCAATGATCCCCATGGGAGTTAACCGTCCCCCTCCAAGTCCCTTCAAATATGTATACGTCCGTTCCAATGTCAAGTCTGAAATTTCCATATTATCTAGGGCCGACTTAAACAGGATGTCAACCGAGCTGCCCGTGTCCACCAGTATTCGTCGCAATTCTACACCAGCCACCATTGCCTTAATCACCAGTGCATCCTCATGAGGATATAAAATACCCTCTTCATCGTCATCTATCCACATAATGGGAACTTGCCGCACTTTTGCCCTCTTGGCTGCTGGCAAATTGAAAAGCACTTCTTTGCTGGCCATGGTGTATCTCTCATAGTTCTTTCGTGCCCTGTTTGAATCCCCAGCCAATATTGGCCCTCCTGCTATTACACGGATAGTCGGCTGTTCACGTTCCAGGCCCCTCTCAGCTCCTTCATCCCGCGTGTACTGTGATTCAATGACGGGGGACACTCCATCTACATATTCATCCAAGTAACGGTTTCTTACCAAATCCTCCACTTGAATCTTTAGGTCACGACATTGGCTGATAGCGTGACCGTGAGTGTCGTGGAATTTGCAGAACCTGTTCTTATCACGCCGGTGAGCAGGTTTTGTTATAGGGGCCGGAGGGTATAGCAAGCCTTGTCCTTCGATCCTCTCATACAATTCCTCCATGGAAATTTTTAATGGGGTGTATTGTCTATACGCCAAGCTCTTGTCAACCAGTTGAATTGCTCGGCTATCACGGATATCACCCCAGGCTGGTATCGTACGTAGCTGATCTGGTCGCCCTACCCTTTCCTCCATGGAAATTTTTAATGGGGTGTATTGTCTATACGCCAAGCTCTGGTCAACCAATTGAACTGCTCGGCTATCACGGATATCACCCCAGGCTGGTATCGTACGTAGCTGATCTGGTCGCCCTACCCTGGAGTTAGGTGTATGTAGTGCTCTGGGAGTGTTATAATAAGGGTGGGCAGTTATCTGCCTGAATTCTCGTTGCCGCTCCGGGAATGGGGGGCGCGGAGGTTGAGCCCGGCTGTTTTGGAATTGTTGTGATCTCTGAGCTATGTGGTAAGGGCAGGACCGATCTGACATTCCGGCCAATGCTGAAGATTCCCCAGCTCAATTTCCCGATCTGCTCCCGTTCGGGGTTTTCCATTCCTTTTGTCTCACCTCTTCCAACTGTTCACTTTTTATCCTTGCCGATTTCTCCTCTTCAATTTCTATATCTCTCCTCGCCTGATCATACCCCGCCAAATAATTCTGTAACAATGGACTTCTTAAGTTATACCACAGTTGACCTATTCTCACCCCTTCTTTTAATCCCCTCAACGCCTGCGAGTGATTGAAAGCTCCCAAATCCAGCACGGCCCGGTGGTATCATTTTACAAAATCCCAAAGGGATTCATGTTCCTCCCGCTTCATCCCCATCAGTTCCATCATATCATCCTCTGAGGCCACTGCTCCTCGGAACTACTCGGCTAACTCTTGGCACATCTGCTCGTACCCTTTAATACTTCCTCGTGGCAGCTTGCGGTACCATTCTCGGGCTCGTCTCTTTAGTGTCAATGGGAACACCCTGCACCTCTGAGCTGGTGTCAACCCCTGCACACCTGTCATGTCGTTGAAACGTTCAATATGCACCAATAGGTCATTTCGCCCGGAATATTTGAGGTCGAGAAAGCGGAAATCTCTTAGGATTACAGTACCCATGATCTCGGTTGACAATGGAGACTCTTTATCTAGCATTATCCTCCAGCTCGGGGGTTTACTCTTGCCCTGAGTCTCCTCCATTATCTACACCAATCTGTGCACCTCTCCCTCCAACTCTACAGCACGGTCAGGGTCGCGCATAGCTACCTGATCTCGTTCTTGCTCGGCATTTTGCAATTACTGTATGAGCTCTCCTTGATCAATACTGGCCCCTCGGCCATCAATCTTCTGCACCCGTCCGGGGCGAGGTTGGTCCCTCCCTTCATCCACGCGCTCTCCTAGAACCCGAACAGTACTTCTATGGGGCCATGAGGTTGGTCCATTGGTGGAGGGATTTCCTCGACTCTACGCCTCTGGAGGCTGGGCTCTGCTCCCACTTCGTCTCTCCCCATGGTGGTTTCACAATCCCTTCTCCACTCATCCCTCAGCTCATACAGTATGGCCGTGAGAGTTTCCATTTGTTTCTCCATCCGCTCCAGTCGATCTTGCATCATCCTTTCTCGAGCTTCATTCGCAATCTCCCGGAGGGTGATTGTCTCAACAGTCTCATTGTCATCCCCTAAAATATCCATCCTTGACGCCTCCATATCCAACTGTTCATTGCTTTTCTGGTGACTACTGATTTGGTGGTAGCTTTTTATTTAGCTCCCCATAGACGGCGCCAAAATGTTGATGCTGAAATCTGCTCGTCCTTTGCCCGACCAGATCTTTACACCAACGCTTAAGTAATCAGTAGTGAAGATGTCCGTTTCTTTTCGCCCCAACGACTGCTCTAGTCCCTAAGATTGGAATAGGCCTTCCTTCTCCCACTAAGCCTGTGTTCACAAAAGTGGATCAGAGACATCGGTGGTTTTACCAGCGTAAACCCTTCGATGCCTAAGTTAGCACAAGGTGTTTATGGAAAAACGGTGCAATTGGGATTCAACAAATTGCTTATAATTGGCTCACAATTTGTACTAAAAATATTCTGGTTTCAATTTGGCAGAGTTTTCCCTTCTCTCTTTTCTCCCTCATCTTCATTAGTTTCTTTCTCTTTTATAGCCATTGTCCCACATTTCCGTTTACCTTTCATCCCCCTCTCTCTCGGATCGTGGCAGCCCCCATGGGATTCCAACTGCTATATTGTGGGTAAACGTGGGACACCATATCTCCCTCGACGGTTCTGGGCATAGCGCAACTGTCGTGATTTCGTGAGATCATGTTTCCGCTTTTTGGGGAATAGGTATCTACTCGGTATTTGTCTCTGGTCGGTCTTTGCTCATAAAAGACTCATTATCAGTGTTCTGCTCGTACCATTTGGCTGAGGTGATCCATCCTGGGGTGGAAATGATGGCATGGCTGAACTGGTGCTCTTATTTACTTAACAAAGGGCTTAATCTCCATATATCTGAAGACTATGAAGATTAGGCAATATGCCCTAGTTTCTTTTTGTTGTGTGTAATCCTCTAACAGTACCAAGATCAAACACCTTAGACCATCTTTGATTTGATGTATGAAGACTCATTCTCAGAAATCTAAACTAAAAATTGAATCAAAGTGCCTAAATCCAATGAAGAACAAGGATACAAGCTTACAAGCTTTCAAGCATTCATGATTTAACAAATCAAGGCTACCAGGATGTAGAGCTTGTTACAGAGAACAAGAATATACAACTTTCTATTTCAACTCTCTCTCTCTCTCTCTCTCTCTCCATAGCTTTGATGAGATCTGAGAAGATGGCCCATCAACCAGCCTTATAAACTACGATAAAGGCTATCTCTAACAATCCTAGAATTTTCCTGTGCTCTTTTACCTAACCCCAACTCACTTTTGACCAGCACGCTCACCCTTATGATGACCGACACGTCGGTGAAATTCCAAAAAACCGAACAACAATGTCGTTCTGCCAGTGTTGACATGATGAGATGAGAGCACAACACAATTACTTTTCTTCTAACTGAAGTAATAAGCTTGAAGTTGAACTGTACCGCTACTTAAAAACTAGAGGAAGAAATAAAATAAAAATAAAACCAATAACATACATCAATTTGAATGTTGACAAATTGAATACACACCAGTGAAACTGAAAATAGAAAGTAAAACAATTAATCAGACTTTTGTTCAATATATTAATCCGAACATGACATTATTACTTTTAGCATATGCAAATCCTTGAAAACGAAGAAACCAAACAACGTGTAGACAACCTAGCAGAAGTGAACACTGAAAGGATGAAGGCTCGATTCTGGTTGAAATTGAAACTTTGGCTGCGGTGCAGTTACGATAGTTTCCGCTCTGCTTTTACCTACACATACAACTAATTGAAGATCGCATCATACAGTTTTTAATGAATGGTGTCAGCATCAGGAACTGTGATGGGTGTCAGCATCAAGAACTGTGGCGGACACTTCAAGTTTATGTTGAGACAAAAATTAGAAGCAATCACAATTAGTAGAAAACACTTTATAGTATGATTATAGTTTAGGCACTACGTACTATCAAATCTATCGTAGAGAAGAAAACATTTATATGAAATTAGATCAATAATTAAAGGTTGAAGTAATCGGGGAAGAAGAAAAAACTTACATTAAACTCAATCGGGGCTAATCAAATTCCGTAAGGATATAACTGAACGTCATACTACTCCTTGTCCTCGAATTCCCGTAGCTTTTGTCTCAGCTCCGGCTGAGGCCACCAACACTCGAATTTGTTTAAGCTCTTTATGCACCAGAATTGTTCAGGAACCCATTTCAAGTAAGCACAAGGGTTAATAAGCAAGCATTCTAGTTTTGGCATGGCCCCAGTCCCCATAGTCCGCTCCTCTAGCCATAGCATTGATTTCAGCTGCAATACCTTAAGCCTTGGAAAACCATCAGAACCACAAGTCAGCTTTCTACCTGAATACGAGTTTTGCTTCAGTTTGAGCACTTGAAGAAGCGGCAGCTTTTCTAGTGCCGGCATGAGATCATCCATTAGGTCAGTATTAGAAAAACTCAGGTGGGTTAGACTATGAGGAAATAGGTATTCAGCAAGGACTATTTTGGAGAGTCGTGGCATCTTGCTTTCATTCGCCAACTTCAATGACTCAAGAGAGCTCAATCTGCAGAGGCTTTTGGACAACAAGGATTAATAATAACTTAAATCTCCCTGTATTTGGAGATTTCGAAGATTAGGTAGTCTGCCCAATATATCTTCAGTACAGCAGCAAGGATGCAAGGCTGAAATGAAATTGAGATTTTCCAGAGAGCCACAATATTTTCCTGGATGCGCAGGAAGTGTGATTGAGCTAAAATTTAGATGCCTGAGTTTGTTCATCTTCCAAAATTCATCTACTGTATGATCTATATAGCCAAAGGGCATGTCTAGGGTGTAAAGGTCCAGAAGATTGCTTAATAATAATGAAGGCAGGATTTTGAGGGAAGGGATATTCAACTTTAAATATCTCAAAAGAAATAAATTTTCAATTCCGAATGGATATTGGATGAGAACAAGAGATCCCAAGTCCAATACTTTGAGAATTTTCAACATTACACAAATTTTCTCCCAATCTATTGGGTCAAGGTGGTCGCTTTTTGAAGTGAAGTACAACAAAGAATGCATGTGCGAGTCATAATCATCTAAGTGAACAAAATCACTCTGTTTTTCAAAAACGCTGATCCGTTTAACATTCTTTTGTGATTTACCTTTTGAATCCATGAACGAGAGAAAGATAAATTCCGCCTTGAAAGCCACTGTTAACAACACAGGATGGCAACGACCACGAACAGAGCATGTGTTGATAGTGCCTCCAGCTCTTCTCTTCCTTGCATCAACAAAGCCTCTATTGATTAGTTGCTCTAAGTACTTCCCAGCAATTGCCTCACTGTTGTCTGGAATGAAACCTTCAGCTATCCACAACTGATATAACTGCCTGGTGGATATCTCTAGGTGTGCGGGAAACACAGACAAGTAGAGAAAACAAAGTTTCAAGTGAAAAGGTAGCTTGCAACATATTACACTTAGAAGCCCTAAGGGTGTCTCGATTGCTTCAACTATATTTTTTTCTAATGAGATGCTTCCATGATATAAGATGAGGAAAGGTGATCCTTGGTATGTAGCTCTCAATGGTCCTCCAGTGGGCACTAAATCAAGCCGAATGTTCTCTCCGTCTTCGAGCTGACATGAGGTGACCATCTTAATTTGAGTGAGTGTTATTAATACTCTACTTCCATTCTGATTATCCGGAAGGATTTCTCGAATAGCATCCAATACATCTGTGCTCCACACATCATCAAGCACAATCAAATACCGCTTAGTCATTAGATATTCACCAAGAATAATGTTTTTGATTTCGTAATCTTTATCCTTTATTTTACTCAACATAGAAAAAGGCAAAAGAATCACAGTAACGATATCTAATATTTGGTCAGCGCCATAGTGATAAGGCGCTGGAATCCAAGCGAGATAATCAAAAGAATGCTTCACATAACTGCTGTTGGAAGCCTCCGCAGTGAAAGCCGTCTTGTCCAACCCAATGCTATCGAGTATGGCAACCACCGAAAGCTGAGTTGGTCCCTCGATCAATAAATCTAACAACTCCTCCATTCTATCATCTAGGCCCACCGTGTTCCTATTCTTAGAAGATGAAGATGCAGGAAAATAACCGGATTCAGCTTCAACACTTCTGAAGTCATCCATGATTTCGGGATTGATGTGCTTAAGTTGTTGAACCCGTTGCTTAATCTCAGTGATTCTACTTTGGAGTGCTTGCAGAGCATCACAAATATCCTTGCTGCAGCTGCTTAGACTCTTCTGTTCACTGATGCTGTTGATGAATGTGTCAATCACCATCTCAGATTCATACATAAAGCAATTGATTTCATCCATACTGTTCCCAAGATCTGGGTCATCAATTTCCCCTCCTCCTATTTTTTTGCAGCAGAAGCCAGGACATGTCGTCTTCAAATTCACTCAGCCAAGAAGTAACGATTTCAACCTCCGCATGAAGGTTCTGAATAGGTAGTTTTGCAGCATCAGGCAACGTGACTTCTTCACCAGCTAACACCCTTCCCAGCCTCTCTGAAAATAGTCTGAAGCTGATGTCCATATCTCCTCCTCTCTCAGATTCACCCTGAAATCAGTCCTGTAGCATGGAAAGAAATAATTAAAAGAGAGGGGAAAAGGAAAATATGCTTTAAAGCTCTCAATTAAAAAATTAGTGTTGGCTCTCATACCTCCCTTCTCTTAGCCAGTTCTCCAGTCAATAAGTTGAATCAAGATTGTTGACTCTCAAATTATAACAGATCAAGGTAGAATCTTACATACTCTTGTCTTCCATATGTTGTAAAAATAATAAACCAGAGAAAAATAAACAGGACATCGTCAAGTATCAATCAAGACCAATTTGTTTTATACATCCACTGTTAAGAAAGGAAGGGTAAAAACAATTCGACTGAGACTATAAAGCTTGTCTGAAAAGAAAAGAACAGAGCAAGCACAAGGGCGTTATCAATTATTTAATAATTAAGCTGTGGAAAAATGCAAAATCATGTCTGCCACTTTCTGGCATGCAAAAAAAAAAATTCATTGTTAAAACTTCTTAGCTCTTAATTCAAATATTTATGTGTCCGCTGAAACATTTATTGTTGATGAATGGAATTGGTCTTAGTTTGACCGACGTAACTCGTTCTCTCAGTACTCCAGTGGTGTAAGCATTATAGTTTAGTCAATAGTTTCTCCTATTGACTTTTGTCTTCTGTGAATATAAAACGCACTGACTATGTAACCATAATACTTTTTTAATGAGTATGATGACAATTAAAAACAAATAATGATTGTGTAATTATTTCATGGAGTTAGTCACTGACTGCTATATCATGCACAAGTTTTTCTGTGACTATTTCTCGTGAAAAGGAAATTTTTGAAAGCTTTATCAATGTAGGTTAGTACTAGCAACTAGTTTGGAGAAGATGAGGAGAAGGTGACGCTAATGAATAAATATGCTACCACTTGCAATTAATAAAATGCTAACCCTGTATGGTAAGCTAGCTCTGTTCATTGAAAGCAAAAGCAATAGAATCTTTGACCTTGCTGCCACAAGATGATTGTCATGGAAGGCACCAAAGTTTCCAAGTAACAGGCAAAGTTGAAGTAGTTAGCACTATGAGTCGAGGCAAAGACATACTGCTAATCATTGTATTTGCTTTTTAAGAGTCTTCACCCTAATTGGCTTCCACAGCTTGCTTCTCTGCCTCATACCTTAGTTTTAACAGCATCTCCATCTAATCCTCTCAACCCACTACACGGGGGTTTCTTGTTCATCTGCTCCCTCCTCCTCCCTGGAGAAGAATCAATGGCCTGATACAAACTTGATTTTACGCTATCAAGTATGGCCACTACTAAAAGTTGAGGTGGTACCTCGATGAATAAATCTATCAACTCCTCCATTCTATTATCTCGACCCACTGTGACCCTCTTCTTAAATCCTGAAGATACAGAAGAATAATTACCAGCATCAGCTGTTGTTGATGTGTTAAATCCTCGATGACGAATTATATATTACGAGACTTGCATGTATATCACAAACAAAATTTGTATCCCAAGGTTATAAATGTAAAATTACTCAAATGAATATACATGATTAATCATGTACGATGGTATCTTATTTCTTCAACGAAATTTAGAGAAAGTACTAGATCGTTTGTAAAATTTTATATTTATTATATCTTCATTTTAAAAGTATATACATATCCCACAAAAATTTGGGGATCTTTTAAGCATGTTTTTTTTAAGAAATGAAAAATGATAGAGTTCTAACATAGACATAAGGGTGACAAAAATAATTGTAAGTTGTGTAGTGTTACAATGTTGATTGAAAAATAGTTATAATTTTTTTTATTTAACACTATAATATTATATGATTTTACAGTTGTTTGGTCACCATTGTATCATTCTTTGATTCAAGTATCCGTAATATATGAACCCTCGTCTTTTTGAAAAGATTAATATCTTAAGACACTATTTATAATTATTTTCATTTGAGTCCTTAATGTTAAAAAAATAACAATCAATTAATGAAATCAATGATAATCGAATTCCAAGTAGGAATGGCAGAAAAATCCAATCCAACTAGAGAATGTTTTCTAAGTACTGTGGCTGCACTCAGGCTTTGTAAAAAAAACCTGAGTCCAGCTCGAAAGCCCAAAAGCTACTTAAAAATTTTAAATATATATATTATACATTTTAATTAAAATACAACTTTTAACATATATTTAATCCACTTACATATATTTAAAATTTTAAATCATTCAAGTCCAACTTTTAAAGCCTAATCTAACAACCAAAAAAAAACTAAATTTTATACACTATAAATTTACAAAATATAATAAAAAAAGTTTTTAGAAAATATAGAATGTAAACTTCAGGCTCTTTGGCTTGGCTAAAAAAACCCAACGTTTTTCCATCCCTAATTCCAAGTCCTACAGACTTCTCCAAATGTATAGCACAACATTGTATAGGACCATTCACATGGAGATGGTTTGTAAATTTTTGTACATATGCATATTCGGAGAGAGTAGAGAAGAGAGGCAACAATATTATTTGATTTTTATATGACATATAATGTAAGAAATAAAACAAAGATTGCAAGAAACATTACAAATTTTGCAATTCAGCATCCAAAATATCACTAGAACTTGCAATACAAGCTCTAATTTCTTCAACAACACGTCGAATTTTAGCTAGGAACACAAACGCAGAGATGGGTATCAACAAGGGCGGAGACAACATATTGATTGACTGGGGGCTTATTCAATGACAAAATAAAAAAAATTCAAAAAGTAATAAAGATATATATTTGAAAGATTTATAATACTTCAGCATATGTTTACAATTGTCCTTTACGAGTTCTCATACATTGATACATTGCATTAAAACTTCATTATCAATATTATTAAATAAGTTTTTTTTATGTAAACAACTTAAATAAAACCAAAATAAAAAGATGTTTAGGGATTTTTTATGGGTGTTGGACTAGTGGTGGAATTGGAAAATGTAAGATTAATAAAAATTAGTAATGAGTTTGTGGCATGTCTAAAAATTAAATTAATATTAATATTTATGGGCTTAATTTTAGTTTGCAAAGTCCATCTTTTTTTATTTGAACTTAAAAATCTAGAGTGTGACAATTTAAGTGTAACTATGTATTGTGGGCTTGATTATAAATTAGTGGGGGCTTAAGAGAAATTTGTTGGGAATTTTAGGCAAATTAAATTAATTATTAAAAGATTTTTTTTTTCTAGTGGGGACTTAAGTCCCCACTGGTCTTATAATAAATCCGCCCCTAGGTATCAAGATCACATTCAAACGAATTTTGCAATTGTCATAGTCAGCATTGCTTTTACATGTGACTACTTTTGATTCCGGTTGAGCACCGACATGGAAATATAAAACAACACACCTGCATATATAAATGCGAAACAATTAATTAGCTTAATGCTAATACCTTCATATTATAATTAATTATGCATGCATTGATGTGAAAAGATGAGGAATAGAAGATTAAGGAACAAACATGAGGCCAGCAAAAGAGTGATGAAAAATGTGGATATAAGTTCCATAATGTATTAGTAAGTAGAAGTGCAAAACCGAGAGTCTGAGGATAAAAATATTAATAAAGTATGTTGATACCGAAATCCGGTTGAGTTAGTTAGTGACTCAATACCAATCCTTGCATCAGCATTAAATTTATTTGGTGGTAAAACGACTTGCCAATCATCAAGAATGCCCTGCGACCACTCATAAATAACCTGTGAACACCTGAAATCACAGAAGATGGTAAGAGGCATTGAAATTTTTTTCAATGTGAACCCTTCAATGCTCAAGTTAGTTTATAGGTTTAGTAGAATCAAAATAAATAATTTCTATTTCAAACAAAAACAGAGATCAAAAGCTTGAAAAAATAAAACCAAGTACCAATCCCCAGACTGGATGTTATCCACTTGGCTGAATCCTCCTTCTAGAATTCTAAGGAAGACCACTAATATTCAGCCCGCTAAGAATATGGTCCCCAATATTTCAGAGAAGTTTTGACTTTGTCTTGCTTCTTGGTGACTTAGTCCAATGTCTCTTCAAAACCTATCTGGTCGAGGTAATTAGAATTGTCTTCTGGTCCAGGTGACGTACTCAAGGTCACCAGACTCATCTTCTAGTCAAGATCATGTGCTTGAGTCATCAAATAACATCATGGTCGAGGTAATCCGTTCGAGGTCACAAAATAACATCATGGTCGAGGTAATCTACTCGAGGTCATCAAAATAACCACCTGGTCGAGGTGGTCTACTCAAGGCCACTAGAATTTTCTCCTGCTAGCCTATCAACTATTTGCTCACTTTTTACTTTGAGGAGAGTACAATAACGCCTAAGCAAACACCTTATCGGGGTCACCTTATTTCATTCCCCAAACAATATTGGTTTGGTTTCTTTAGATTCATGAGTTTCTCTAGACAATGTTTATAGGGGAAAATTTAATCCATTTGACAATTGAAAAATTCAGAAATCAAACCTCAATTTGATAAATTAGAAATTTAAATAATTAATTTTTTTCCATATGCATGCAAAAAATTAGATGTAACTTTGTCATATACCATATATTCTATAAGGTGGAAGATTTTCTACTTTATTTATATCAAGTATAAGGTACCAATCAACTAATTTTATTTTGTTATATGTTGACCCCAAAATCTAGTTGTGTTAGCGTGTGGGCTACCTACCAGATTCCAACGCTAGCATTTGAATTTGTTCGTGTGGACAGACAGTTTCTAACCTCAATTTAGTAACTTGAACGAAAGTTGGCAACCAAGAATTCGACAAGTCTGAGTAGGAATTGGCAAGCATGGTGTTGTCCTGGCGAGTACTTGCAACAAAAAGAATGGCCTTGGGTGCCAAAAGGTTTTTCAGCGTTAACCTTGCTCAAGTCAGTATCATGGATTTTCGTGGGATAACCGAGTATATGAATATCTACCTAAGATAAGTCAATCAAAGTGAATCAAAAAGAGAAAAGTTAGAAGAAACTCTCCCTAGAATAAGAAAAGATGATGATACAGAGGGATGATGATAAAAAAATAAAAGGGGTAATGAAAATCAAAGATAAATCTTCGAATTTCCAAACATTAAACAAGGGTCCAGGGTATTCAAATTCTGGACCCTTATCCTTTTGCCCTTTGGGAATTTTATAGGAGTTGAAAATCTCTCTCCCTTGGATCTCAGTGAAGTGGGTTTTTGGATAGGGCTCCTCCTTTATCTCCCTTAAATTCTAGGATTATGAGTTATTTGGCTATGAGTCCATTTTCTTTACTCTTTAGGATCATGGAGTTGTGGGTTTTGTAGATAAAACTAAGTCCCTAGGTTTTCAGATGAGGTGGAAAGGTTGTTTTGACTAGGTTTGTCCGCAGTTTCAACTGCCTCCTGCTTACTCCTCTTCGCCAAATTTCCTTCAGGTCGTTTTAAATGACAAGGCAAGCATAAGGAAGCTTCAAGGAAAGCTTGATTCTAGTTGCCCTATTTTATCAGCCAAACATTTTATATACTTATAGTAACATAAAGTAAACTAAGAAATATTAAAGATCTTCTAGCATATCTTGAGTTGTAAAATATAATTAATTATTTTTTGTTTCATTACAAGTATCTTTTGGATGTTCTTTTTGACCCATTTGTTAATAAGTGAAACTATTAGCACCACTTTAAACTCCTCATAAAACCTCTCTTCTAAATGACTATTAAAA
Source organism: Citrus medica (assembly GCA_002013955.2). Lineage (NCBI taxonomy): Eukaryota > Viridiplantae > Streptophyta > Magnoliopsida > Sapindales > Rutaceae > Citrus > Citrus medica. The sequence goes on along the minus strand of MKYO02031358.1, from coordinate 18,371 downwards.
ACATATGTAAATCACATTACTTTTAACAACACCTATGTTAATTTCAGAAAATAAAATTATATACTCTTTTTTTCTTGAGAAATCATATGAAAACGAAATTTTTATTACAAAACTTCTTCTCCAATTTAATTAAAAGCCCTTTTCTATCCATGAGAATCAACTTTTCAATTTAGAATTCTTTGAACTTCTTTTTCCAGCTTTTTATTCTTATTCTTATATGTATATATGATTCTCATAAGATAGAATTCATATTATTACTTTATTTTATCATTCCATGGGAAAAGATATCAAACTATTTCTATGAAGTAAGTTAAACCAATAGAAAATAGAATCTAAAAACTAGATAGGAAATACTCTAGGCTATTCTCTTGAGCGGAGCTATTTTAATTCAACAAATGTTCTCACTAACTTTAGTACAAGAGAGAGAAAAAAGAATAAAGAAATATTTCTTTTATATTAAAAAAGATTGATAGAAGCTAATCCAATATCATCTTATGCTCTGAATGTGACAATTCTACGTGCTTTTATTTGGGCACATAAATCAATGAAATCAAGAGCTATAATGGTAAAAGAAAATGAGCCTTTCATAATTTTGAAAATAATGAACTAAAAATTTCAGTCCAACAGAAACCACTAATTCAAGAATAAAAATAAAAATAAAAACATTTTCACTATAACAACAAAAGTATTTTTTATTTAATAAAAATAAAACCCATGTAAGGCTAGAGGAAGAGAGATGAATTGTCAAACATGATTTGATTAAAGTTAAAAATGTAAATTTAAGATACAAGAATTCTTTTAGAGGTGCCAATAACTCCACTCTATTCTTTTTCTGGGCACGGTTCCATGAAAGTTTTAGAGGGTGCCAATAGCTCTTATTAATGTGTGTAAAGGTGAAACAATATTGAATTATTAGATCCAATCCAATTGACTTGCCGCTTTATGTTAATATATAATTATAGTTTTCTTGAATTGTTATAATAGTTTAGAGAGCTTGCAGATCAACACTGATTAGTGACGAAATGTTTACTCCATATATTTATTCCTACTCAGAAGGGAGGGAAATAAATTGCAATAGAAAATAAATTATTTGAGTCCTCTGTGAGTCGAAGACCCACCCTTTGATAAACAACTACCTGAGTAAAGCATAGTAGCAATGTAGTTCTTCTCATTGGGTTATTTCTTCAAACATCTTCTGTACAAACAGCTAACCCGCCAACAGAACCTATTTCCACTCATAAAACAAAAACCCAGAACCCAATCAACAACATCCTCTTTCGCTCTCATAAAAGTTTCAGTCGGTTCTTTTTCATCATCATCATCTTCTTCTTCTCCATGCACTTCCTTATCCTCTGTCGACACACTGTTAGCGGAGTCTCAGTTTACATGCACTGTCAAAAACATGCCTTAGTGAGTTTCACTTTTTTACTTGCCTGTGTTTTTAAGCATTTGAATTAGTAATTATTTGGTATTAAAAATTGAAGTGCCTTAACTTTTGTGTGTTGTCAGAATATGTTTTCTAAAGCTCTTCTATGTTTCGGTGGAAGTTCTACAAGCGTGGATGAACATGAGTGTTAATGCAAGAATATGGTCAATAGAGTTGCAACTAGGTGTCCACGTCAACGTTTAAATTTGCTTTGTTGGGGAAATGACTCAGCATTGCTACTATCCCACTCGAATAGATAATGTCGACCACAAACTCACTCTGGATAACCTAGACTCACAATATCCAGTTAAAGGGGTGCTGAATGTTTTTCCAACGAAAACCTTCCAATGCTCAAGTCAATAATCGGGCCTCTTATGGAAAAGCTTGTGCCACAAACTCGTGGCTTAACTATATCTACTTTAAATTGAGAAGCTAAATTTTCAGAGAGAAAGATAGACAGAGTATAGAATTATCAAGAGGGCGAGAGAAAGGGAAAGAGAAAGAGTATTTTTAAGTCCAGTTAGATTTCGTATGACCCCCTTTACTTTCGTTTATTGTATCTTTAATACCCAACCAAAATTATCGGCTTCCTCTTCCCCACAATCATTGTTGGATTAGTAATGCAATCATGGGTAAATGAACAACATAATTGTCGTTGAGTGGGTTTTGTGTTAGAGCCCCTTGGAGATAACCTACATGTTAGTAACGATTGTTGAGTGGGCTTTGTACCTAAGCTCTTTGGAGGTAATCCACATGTTGACCTTTGACCAAGTCTTTAATCTGACTCAATTTTGTCCCCTCCTCGCACATTCTAAGGCCTGTTGTACTCGTGCGATCCGCCTCAGCCTCCCCTTAAGCCCATGGGAGCATGTTCTGCTCACGCTATCCTAGTCGCGGTGTTTTTTCTTCCTTAAACATCAGTCCCCTAGTTTCTAGTGTTGAGAGTTAAACGAAACAAAACTAGAAACTTAATATGTATCCTTTCGACTTGCTTTCCTGGCTGCTCGACTCTATAGTAGAAGGCTGCCAAAAGCATTTTTTGCTTTCGTGGCTTGATGGTGTCCATTCACTCGAGGAGTCACATTGTTTTTAAATGCGTGTGACGTGGCACACATTCAGACTAACCATTTAAATTTCAAACGGGCTGTTATAGCACCCTCAAGGCACGCGTTCTTAAATCATGTGGCGGCAAAAACTTTTCAGATCTTTAAAATCCCTAATTTCTTAAATCGTTCTTTATCTCTTTGTTTCCATCTACCTTTATTGGTTACCTAGTCAATTCTTTTCCTTAGAGATCAAGTCGTACAAATTGCCTCGCTTCTAGCTTTTCCTCGCTTGAGGTACTGTTTCTCGTACTTTAACATTAGTTATTTATTATTTTTCCTTGAGTTTGAAGATATTTGGCTCTAGTTCAAAGTTTGTTTAAAAGATATTGAAGGGGAAAAAATAAGTAATTGAGGTTGATGATGATGAACTTGAGTGTTTGGTTGTTTGCCTAGTTTTCTCAAGAAACCCATTTTCGACCCGAGAATCCCTTTAAAGTTGATAAGTGATACTAATGCTAGAGATAGTGCTAGAAGGATGTCTTTTGAGGCTTCGACCTCATTTGCGGAAAACTATAGCGATGACTCCTCTAATACAGAGCAGACCTTAAGTGAATATTAGAAAGGAGACTCTAATGAGGATAAAGGTGAAGAGTCTTCACCAGATGAGTTTAGACCAGAAAAGAAAAGAAAGTTAAGTAGCTGAGCTCTAGTTGAAAATTACCTTATTGACTTAATTGCAAGCAGCACAATTATAGATTAATTAAATAGGCTTAGAAAAATTTACAACATTCCTGATGATGTAAAAAGGATACACCGAGCCGCCTCTTAAGGGACATGACACCCTGTTCCTAGAATGTTTTAAACTAGAGATGAGGCTCCCCTTATAGCCTTATTTTGTTTGAGTGCTTGGAAGGCTACACTTAGCCCATGGTCAATTAAGCGTAAATGGGTGGAGAGTGCTCTTTGTCTGTTGGTCTTGTGGAACATATATGGGCAAAGTGAACCTAGTTTTAATGAAATAAAACACATGTACCAGCTAAAGAGCAGCCCAAAAGGTGCAGACTGGCATTACTTTATGTTAAGTACTAAGGCTAGAAAACCTATAACCGACTTCTCAACTAGAGGTGGAAATTAGAAGAGTAAGTTCTTTTTTGCTGGGTGTAACTGGGGTCATGTGGCATCTGTGGATGGTGGGAATGTCCATATTCCTGCTCGTTTCTCAATTCTAGGTTGCTTACTAGTTTAAGACTTTTTTTTTAACTCGCTTAGTTTAATTGTATCATTTTAACGCGATCTTAGGTTGTATTGCAGGTTCTTTGAGCGTGACATATAACATCATGAGCAAATTATTGAAGAGGGTTGAGATCACCTTAACAAATTCTTGCTTATGTAGAGATCTATTTTGCACACGTAGCTTGGTCGACTCACATCTAGTGTCAAACGCCCATGATATGGAAGACGTTGTGATCGAAGCCTTGAATATAAAGCGCCCTTATTCTGGTGGTGCCAATGGATGTTCAAGTAAAGATACTCCCTAAGAGAAATGCCCCAATACTACAAAAAAAGATTCCCCTTTGAAGGCTCTCTCACCCCCTCTATCTAAGGCATGTGAAATAAGTAGAACTACAAGCAATAAAGGTCCTGCCACCTCTTCTCCTCCAGTTGGCTTGAAATCTCAGTCTCCCAAGGAGCGACCAGAGTATCTAGTCTCCTATATCAATAAGTTTTGCAGGCTCATAAAGAAGAAGGACCTTAAGGATTTCGACGATCGTACACTTGAGGAGTTGGTAGAAGCTATTCAGTTTGGTGTATTCTAACTAGGCTCCCTGGCCACTTATTAAAAAGCAAAAGTTGGCCATTATGACAAAAAAATAAAGGATGGCATTCAAGCTGCTAAAAAAAGAGTCGGCCAAAAAGAGATTAAGAGAGCTTAATCTCGAGAACTTAAAGCTCGTGGAGCAAATGTCTCTCTCTGAAGCTAAGGCGATTGAACTTGAGAAGGAACTGGCTAGTATTAAGGAAGAGCTTGCGACCAATTAGGCCTTTTATGAATCTTAGTTGGAGTTTCTTTGAGCAGCCCACCTGAATTAGATTGAAGCCCTAGGAAAAGAGGTCGACAAAAATGATAAGAAGGGGCTCAGACACTCTTATCGGTGTATTATGGCCGTCCTTGAGAGGCAATACCCTGACCTGAAGATGGACGAGTTGGCTGTTGGTGTGACTGAATGTATAAATGAGTAGGTAGCTAAAGAGGATATGGAAAAAGGAGACCCAACTGTAACTGGTGAGGCCATTCCTCATATTACTGCTAGTAAGGCTACCACTCCTCTTGGTGCAACTGGCGAGACTTCTCTTTCTCCTCCAACTAACGACAACTCATTGAGAGCAGATCCTCCCTTAGACTCTCCATCTTGAATGTAATAAGATGTTTATCGTTTTATTAATAACTTTTTGTAAACATTGTCTTCTTTTTATTCAATGCTATGAATATTTCCTAGTCTTTATAAATACCCACAAATAATTATTTACTCAGATTAGCACTAATAAAAATATGTTAAAGGACATTGGCTTTCGACTCAAAGCGGCTTTGAGCCTTACGCAATTTACACTTGTCTTAGAATGTTTTTGTTAGTAATTGCCTACTCATGTTAACGAGCAGGTCCTGTCAAACTTATATTACCTCGAGAAGACTTTATGATTTAAAAATATTATTCTTACCTTAGAATATATTAATGCATGATGGCCTACTCGCGTTCGCTCGGTCAAGCAAGTTCTGAAAATTTTGACTTTTTGTCTCACCTTGAAGAGACTTCAAGACTTCAAGCCTTTACTTAGAAAATATTTACATAATTAACCGCCTACTCATCTTATCATTAACGAGCAGATTCGGCCAAGTTTGACTTTGGTCACGCCTCTTTTAGGACTTGAAGCCTTTACTTACCTTAAAATATTTTTATATTTGCCTTAGAGAATATTTACATAATTTACTGCCGTCACTTGATTGAGCAGATTCTGGCAAATTTGACATTTTATCTCGCCTTGATGAGGCTCTAAGATTTCAAGCTTTATCTTTTGCCTTAGAAAATATTTACATAATTAACTACCTCTCGTCTTGTCATTATTGAGCAAGTTTTGGCAAGTTTGACTTTTGTCTCGCCTCGAGGAGGCTTTAAGACTTCAAGCTTTTACTTGCCTTATAAATAGAAAAAGTTAAATGAGTGAACTTTATCTGGCTCATATTATTCAATACTTCCGGATAAAACTTATCCTAATCAAACCACACAATAATCCAATCTAATGCCTTAATAAATTCGAAAACAATAAATTCAATAAAAGCACAATAATAAAAGAGTAAGGGAAGAGAAAGCAAACTCAAGGATTTTTACGTGGTTCGACAATCCCCCCTTACGTCCACGCCTCCAAGCAACCCAAGCTTGAGGATTTCACTATCCAAGCCTTCCAAGGCTTCAAAAGCTTACAATTGACTTCTAAGGTGTCAATGAACCTTTACAACAAAGAGATTATCTCCTAATCTCTTCACTCAAGTGTCTCACACACTTAAACACTCACAAATTTGATGAGGAATTGAAGATTACAATAAAAACTCTCTTAAAGAGTAGATATACAAATTAAAGAACAAAAGATGATTCAAGGTTTTATGATTTGCGAAATGAGAGCTCAATAAATGTTGTGTGCTTTTTTATTTTGCTTGCTTAGATTACCAAAAATGAATTGGATTTGAGTTTATACAGTTTAAGCTAAAAAACTAGCCATTATGCACATTTTGGTGATAACCGGCTTACCGTTTATGGAATCTAGTTAACCGCTTTTATGTTACCATTACAACAAAAATTTGAATTTCCGAACATCCAGCATGTCGCTTTTCATATCCGGATAGCCGCTATTGAAATCCGGATAGTCGCTTTTGAAATCCGGATAGTCGTTTATGTTCTAGAAGCTTACTGTCCAAAATTCGGTCTTCTGCTTGTAAAATCCGGCTAGCCGCTTGCTACAGTAACTGCTGCAGTGAACTATTTTTTAACATTATAGTTTGACCCTTAAACTTTCCAGAATTGTACTATGGCCCAAAATACTATAAATTTTGCAAATAGGTCCAATTTTAGAATCTCTAAATAATGCTTGCTATTCCTAAAACTTTTTAAAATTATGATATGACCCAAAATGCTATGAAACTTTTCAAATAAGTCCTCCAAAATTTCAAGCAATACTTGTTGATTTCAAAGTTTTCAAAATTCTTTCAATTAAACCATAAACTTGAAAAATAACTAATTTCATAAAATCAATTTTCTATTAAATATAAAACCTTTATAATGTGAAAATAATGATTTATTTAAAATGAATAAAAAAATAATTTGAGCTTAAAAGATTAATCATTCTTAATTTTGTTTGTTATCATTAAAATCAACATTATGGAAACATATATGTTAACATGCATCAGTACACCCCCAATAGCAAAATCAAAAAATTTCGTGCGTACCTCGAACGGTAAGGCATGGTTCGGTAGCGCTAGTACCGGCCCTTCCGTCACGACCTTCTTGAGGGCATCGAAGGCTTGTTGGCTCCTCTTCGTCCATTCCCACTTGTTACTCTTCATGAGCAAATCGGTGAGTGGTGCAGCAATGGTGAAATAACCCTTGTTGAATCTCCAGTAGTAGTTGGCAAGCCTAAGAAAGACCTCAACTCGGTCACCTTCATGGGCGGCTCCTATTTGGCAATAGCTTGGACCTTAGACTTGTTTATGAGCAACGTCCCATTTCTAATTTTGTGGCCGAGAAAATCAACCTCCAGTTTAGCGAGCGAACGCTTCTCCCGCTTAACAAACATCTCATTGTCCCACAACACCTTGAACACAACCCGCAAGTGCTCAGCATGCTCCATTAAAGTGCCATTGTAAACCACAATGTCATCGAGATACACCACCATAAACTGATCAAGGTATGGCAGGAATATGCAGTTCATGAGTGGAGCGTTGGTGAGGCCAAAAGGCAGGACTTTGAACTCGTACGCCCTATATCTCGTCACACAAGCGGTGTTTAACTCATCTCCCTCTGCACTCCGTACTTGGTAATATCTCAATCTAATGCAGCGAAAGTTTAATATTCAAAATATTCTGTTGATTCTAGAGAATACTGAAATAAAAGAACAACTAAATTCACGTTGATTCAAAAGAATACTGCGAATTTATGGATTAAGACTCGTTGATTCCGTAGAATACCGAGAATTAACTGTTCAAATACTCATAAAGAGATTTGAAAATTGAAATATTATTAAACTCAAAATTCTTTGCTTTTAAAGGCTACAAGAGGGAGCTATTTATAGTAGTAGTAATTATCCTAATTCATGAAGTAAAAACAAAATCCTAAATTGAAAGGGAAACAAAATTCTAAATTAGAAAGGAATTTAAAAGTCTTAAACTTTAGTTAATAAGGAAATTAATCCTAGTATAATATGGATTCCTACTCTTCATCATTCCCCCCAGGGTGGAGAGAATTCGCCCTCGAATTCTGATTGTCAGCAACAACATCTTCATCATGATCACCTCTGTAAGGAATAAGATGCTTAACATTAAATACATCTGCAGTGCGGATATGACTAGGAAGCTTTAATCTGTAGGCATTAGGATTTATCTTCTCTATAATCTCCAAAGGGCCGATTTTCTTGGCAGAAAGCTTGTTGTACTCACCAACTGAGAATCTTTCTTTAGTTAAGACAGCCCAAACAAAATCCCCCACTTGAAATTCCAAAGCTCGACGTTTTTTGTCTGCCATAATTTTATAACCTTCGGTCGTCTGCTTCAAAGACTCTTGCGTAGTTTCATGAATCTGCTGAAGCTGCTCAATAAAGTCTTCTGCTTTACCGCTTTTGCGAACTAAATCTGGAACTGGAGCCAAGTCGATGGGAGCTCGTGGATTATATCCGTAATTCACCTGAAACGGGCTTAAACCAGTACTACGCTTAACGGCACGGTTATAAGTAAACTCGACTTGATATAACTTCTGATCCCACATCTTCAAGTTGTCGCCAACTAGACTACGTAGATGGTTTCCTAAAGAGCGGTTGACAACTTCAGTTTGACCATCTGTTTGTGGGTGGTAAGCACTACTAAAATTCAGGCGAGTGTTAGTCAACTTCCATAATGTCTTCCAAAAATGGCTAAGAAATCGTGTATCCCGGTCAGATACTATAGAACTTGGTAAACCGTGCAATCTATAGACTTCCTTGAAGAATAGGCGAGCAACAGTCAAAGCGTCTGTAGTCTTCTTGCAAGCAATGAAGTGAGCCATTTTTGAGAATCGATCAACAACAACAAATATTGAATCCATACCCCTCTGAGTGTGGGGTAATCCCAAAACAAAATCCATGCTAATGTCAGCCCAAGGTTGTGTTGGAATCGGCAGCGGCATATATAACCCAGCATTAGTTGTTGCACCCTTAGAAACTTGACAAATGCGACAAGTCTCAACATAG
>MKYO02031347.1:27234-38976 GCA_002013955.2 Citrus medica | reverse complement strand
AAAATGCCCAAAAAATGGGTGGGCTATAGCCTTGGAGGGTGGGGCTGGCGAAGTTCGTCCGCCGGACTCGGAATGGGGTGAGACTTTGTGAGGGGCCTCCGTGTGCCAAAAATAGACCATAGGCACAGCCGCGCCCAAAAATAAGCACCCGAAGGTCGGGGCGCCCAAGCCCCCTGTGGCAAAATGCCCAAAAAATGGGTGGGCTATAGCCTTGGGGGGTGGGGCTGGCGAAGTTCGTCCGCCGGACTCGGAATGGGGTGACACTTTGCGAGGGGCCTCCGTGCACCAAAAATAGGCCGCGGGCACATCCGCGCCCAAAAATAAGCTCCCGAAGGTCAGGCCGCCAAAGCCCCCCTGCGGAAAAATTCCCAAAAAACGGGTGGGCTATAGCCTTTGGGGTGGGGCCGGCGGAGTTCGTCCGCCGGACTCGAAATGTGGCGAGACATTGCGAGGGGCCTCCGTGTGCCAAAAGTAGGCCGCGGGCACAGCCGCGCCTGAAGGTCGGGGTGCCAAAGCCTCCCTGTGGAAAAATGCCTAAAAAATGGTTGGGCTATAGCCTCGGGGAGGGGGGGGGCTGGCAAAGTTCGTCCGCCGGACTCGGAATGGGGCGAGACTTTGCGAGGGGTCTCCGTGTGTCAAAAGTAGACTGCGGGCACAGCCGTGCCCAAAAATAAGCGCCCGAAGGTCGGGGCGCCAAAGCCCCCCAGCAGAAAAAGGCCCAAAAAATTGGTGGGCCATAGCCTTGGGGGGTGGGGCTGGCGAAGTTCGTCCGCCGGACTCAGAATGGGACGAGACTTTGCAAGGGGCCTCCGTGAGCCAAAAATAAGCCGCGGGCACAGCCGCGTCCAAAAATAAGCTCCCGAAGGTCGGGGCGCCAAAGCCCCCATGCGGAAAAATGCCCAAAAAACGGTTGGGCTATAGCCTTGGGGGGTGGGGCTGGCGAAGTTCGTCCGCCGGACTCAGAATGGGACGGGATTTTGCGAGGGGACTCCGTGTGTCAAAAATAGGCCGCGCACGCAGCCGCGCACGCAGCCGCACCGAAAAATAAGCGCCCGAAGGTCGGGGCGCCAAAGCCCCCCTGCGGAAAAAGGCCCAAAAAATGGGTGGGCTATAGCCTTGGGTGGTGGGGCTGGCGAAGTTCGTCCGCCAGACTCGGAATGGGGCGAGACTTTACGAGGAGCCTCCGTGTGCCAAAAATAGGCCGCGGGCACAGCCACGACAAAAAATTAGCCCCCGAAGGTCGGGGCGCCAAAGGCCCCCTGCGGAAAAATGCCCAAAAAACGGGTGGGATATAGCCTTGGGGGGTGGGGCTGGCGATGTTTGTCCGCCAGACTCAGAATGGGGCGAGACTTTGCGAGGGGCCTCCGTGCACCAAAAATAGGCTACCGGCACAACCGCGCCCAAAAATAAGCACCCGAAGGTTGGGGCGCCAAAGCCTCCTTGCGGAAAAATGCCCAAAACACGTGTGGGCTATTGCCTTGGGGAGTGGGGCTGGCGAAGTTCGTAAGCCGGACTTGGAATGGAGCGAGTGATTGTAAGGGGCCTCGGCGTACCGAAAATAGGCCGCGGACACAGCCGCGACCAACAATTAGCGCCTGAATGTCGGGGCACCAAAGCCCCCCTGCAGAAAAATGCACAAAAAACGGGCGGGCTATAGCCTTGGGGGGTGGGGCTGGCGAAGTTCGTCCGCCGGCCTCGGAATGGGGCGAGACTTTGCAAGGGGCCTCCGTGTGCCAAAAATAGGCCGCGGGCACAGCTGCAACCAAAAATTATCGCCCGAAGGTCGGGGCGCCAAAACCCCCGTGCGGAAAAATGCACAAAAAACGGACGGGCTATAGCCTTGGGGGGTTGGGCGGACGAAGTTCTTCCGCCGGACTCAGAATGGGACGAGACTTTGCGAGGGGCCCCCGTGTACCAAAAATAGACCACAGGCACAGCCGCGCCCAAAAATAAGCTCCCGAAGGTTGGGGCGCCAAATCCTCCTTGCGGAAAAATGCCCAAAACACGTGTGGGCTATTGCCTTGGGGGGTGGGGCAGGCGAAGTTCGTCCGCCGGACTCGGAATGGGGCGAGACTTTGCGAGGGGCCTCCGTGTGCCAAAAATAGGCCGCGGGCACAACCGCGCCCAAAAATAAGCGCCCGAAGGTCGGAGCGCCAAAGCTCCCCTGTGGAAAAATGACCAAAACACGGGTGGGCTATAGCCTTGGCGGGAGGGGCTGCGGAAGATCATCTGCCGGACTCGGAATGGGGCGAGAGTTTGCGAGGCGCCTCCGTGTGCCAAAACTAGTCCACGGGCACAGCCGCGCCCAAAAATACGAGCCCGAAGGTCGGGGCACGAAAGCCCCCCTGCGTAAAAATGCCCAAAAAACGGGTGGGTTATAGCCTTGGGAGGTGGGGCTGGGGAAGTTCGTCCGCGGGACTCGGAATGGGGTGAGACTTTGCGAGGGGCCTCCATGTGCCAAAAATAGACCTCGGGCACAGCCGCGACCAAAAATTAGCGCCCCACCGTCGGGGCGCCAAAGCCCCCCAGCGGAAAAAACAAAAAAAACGGGCGGGCTATAGCCTTGGGGGGTGGGGCTGGCGAAGTTTGTCCGCCGGACTCGGAATGGGGCGAGACTTTGCGAGGGGCCTCCGTGTGCCAAAAATAGGCCGCGGGCACAGCCGCGCCCAAAAATAAGCACCCGAAGGTTGGGGCGCCAAAGCCCCCCAGCGGAAAAATGCCCAAAAAAACGGGTGGGATATAGCCTTCGGGGGTGGGGCAGGCGAAGTTCGTCCGCCGGACTCAGAATGGGGCGAGACTTTGCGAGGAGCCTCCGTGTGCTAAAAATAGTCCGTGGGCACAGCCGCACCCAAAAATAAGCCCCCGAAGGTCGGGGTGCCAAACCCCCTGTGGAAAAATGCCCAAAAACGGGTGCGATATAGACTTGGGGGGTGGGGCTGGCGATGTTCGTCCGCCAGACTCAGAATGGGGCGAGACTTTGCGAGGGGCCTCCGTGTGCCAAAAATAGGCTGCAAGCACAGCCGCGCCCAAAAATAAGCACCCGAAGGTTGGGGCGCCAAAGCCCCCCAGCGGAAAAATGCCCAAAAAACGGGTGGGATATAGCCTTGGGGGGTGGGGCTGACGACGATCGTCCGCCGGACTCAAAATGGGGTGAGACTTTGCGAGGGGCCCCCGTGTGCCAAAAATAGGCCACAGGCACAGCCGCGCCCAAAAATAAGCACCCGAAGGTTTGGGCGCCAAAGCCTCCTTGCGGAAAAATGCCCAAAACACGTGTGGGTTATTGCCTTGGGGGGTGAGGCAGGCGAAGTTCGTCCGCCGGACTCGGAATGGGGCGAGACTTTGCGAGGGGCCTCCGTGTGCCAAAAATAGTCCGCGGGCACAGCCGCGCCCAAATATAAGCGCCCGAAGTTTGGGGCACCAAAGCCCCCTACGGAAAAATGCCCAAAAAACGGGTGGAATATAGCCTTGGGGGGTGGGGCTGGCGAAGTTCGTCCGCCAGACTCAGAATGTGACTAGACTTTGAGAGGGGCCTCCATGTGCCAAAAATACACCGCAGGCACAGCCGCGCCCAAAAATAAGTGCCCGAAGGTCGGGGTGCCAAAGCCCCCCTGTAGAAAAATGGCCAAAAAACGGGGGGCTATAGCCTTGGGGGGTGGGGCTGGCGAAGTTCGTCTGCCGGACTCGGAATGGGGCGAGACATTGCGAGGGGACTTCGTGTACCAAAAATAAGCCACGGGCACAGCCGCACCCAAAGGTCGGAGCGCCAAAGCTCCCCTTCGGAAAAATGCCGAAAATATGGATGGGCTATAGCCTTGGGGGGTGGGGCTGGCGAAGTTCGTCCGCCGGACTCGGAATGGGGCGAGACTTTGCGAGGGGCCTCCATGTGCCAAAAATAGACCGCGGGGACAGCCACACCCAAAAGTAAGTGCCCGAAGATCGTGGCGCCAAAGCCCCCCTTCGGAAAAATACCGAAAAAACGGGTGGGCTATAGCCTTGGGGGATGGGGCTGGCGAAGTTTGTCCGGCGGACTCGGAACGGGGCAAGCCTTTGCGAGGGGCCTCCGTGTGCCACAAATAGGCCGCGGGCACAGCCCCGCCCAAAATTAAGTGCCCGATGGTCGGGGCGCCAAAGCCCCCCTGCGGAAAAACGCCCAAAAAACGGGTGGGCTATAGCCTTGGGGGATGGGGCTGGCGAAGTTTGTCCGGCGGACTCGGAATGGGGCAAGCCTTTGTGAGGGGACTCCGTGTGCCAAAAATAGGCCGCGGGCACAGGCGCGCCCAAAAATAAACGCCCGAGAGTCGGGGCGCGAAAGTCCCCCTGCAGAAAAATGCCCCAAAAACGGGTGGGCTATAGCCTTGGGGAGTGGGGCTGGCGAAGTTCGTCCGCCGAACTCGGAATGGGGCGAGACTTTGCGAGGGGCCTTCGTGTTCCAAAAATAAGCCACGGCCACAGCCGCGCCCATAAATAAGCACCCGAAGGTCGGGGCACCAAAGCCCCCCTACGGAAAAATGCCCAAAAAACGGGTGGGCTATAACCTTGGGGGGTGGGGCTGGCGACGTTCGTCCGCCCGACTCGGAATGGGGCAAGACTTTGCGAGGGGCCGCCGTGTGCCACAAATAGGCCGCGGGCACAGATGCACCCAAAAATATGCGCGTGATGGTCGGGGAACCAAAGCCCCCCTGCGGAAAAATGCCAAAAAAACGGGTGGGCTATAGCCTTGGAGGGTGGGGCTGGCGAAGTTCGTCCGCCGGAATCGGAATGGGGTGAGACTTTAAGAGGGTCCTCCGTGTAACAAAAATAGGCCACGGCCGGTGCGCCCGACAGTCGGGGCGCCAAAGCCCCCATGCAGAAAAATGCCCAACAAACGGGTGGGGTATAACCTTGGGGGGTGGGGCTGGCGAAGTTCGTCCGCCGGACTCGGAATGGGGCGAGACTTTGCGAGGGCCCTCTGTGTGCCAAAAATAGGCCGCGGGCACAGTGGCGTCCAAAAATAAGCACCCGAAGGTCGGGGCTCCAAAGCCACCCTGCGGAAAAATGCCCAAAAAACGGGGTGGGCTATAGCCTTGGGGGGTGGGGCTGGCAAGTTCGTCCGCTAGACATGGAATGTGGCGACACTTTGTGAGACTTTGCGAGGGGCCTCCGTGTGCCAAAAATAGGCTGCGGACACACCCACGCCCAAAAAGAAGCACCCGAAGGTCGGGCCGCCAAAGCCCCCCTGTGGAAAAATGCACAAAAAAAGGGTGGGCTATAGCCTTGGGGGGTGGGGGTGGGGCTGACGAAGTTCGTCAGTCGGACTCGGAATGTGGCGACACTTTGTGAGGGGCCTCCGTGTACCAAAAATAGGCCGCGGATACAGCCGCGCCCAGAAATAAGTGCCCGAAGGTCGGGGTGCCAAAGCCCCCCTGCGGAAAAATGCCCAAAAAACAGGTGGGCCATAGCCTTGGGGGGTGGGGAGGGCGAAGTTAGTCCGCCGGACTCGGAATGGGGCGAGACTTTGCGAGGGGCCTCCGTGAGCTAAAAATAGGCCGCGGGCACAGCCGCGCCAAAAAATGAGCGCCCGAAGGTCGGGGCGCCAAAGCCCCCCTCTGGAAAAATGCCCAAAAAACGGGTGGGCTATAGACTTGGGGGTGGGGCTGGCAAAGTCCGTCCACCGGACTCGGAATGGGGCGAGACTTTGCGAGGGGCCTCCATGAGCCAAAAATAGGCCGCGGGCACAGCCGCGCCCAAAAATAAGCACCCGATGGTCGGGGCGCCAAAGCCCCCCTGCGGAAAAATGCCCAAAAAACGGGTGGGCATTAGAGTTGGGGGGTGGGGCTGGCAAAGTTCATTCGCCGGACTCGGAATGGGACGAGACATTGCGAGGGGCCTCTGTGTGCCAAAAATAGGCCGCGCCCAAAAAGAAGTGCTAGAAGGTCGGGGTGCCAAAGCCCCCCTACGAAAAAATGCCCAAAAAACGGGTGGGTTATAGCCTTGGGGGGTGGGGCTGGTGAAGTTCGTCCACCGAACTCGGAATGGGGCGAGACTATTTCGAGAGGCCTCCGTGTGCCAAAAATAGGCCGCGGACACACCCGCGCCCAAAAAGAAGCGCCCGAACGTCGGGGCGCCAAAGCCCCCCTGCAGAAAAATGCAAAAAAAAAGGGTGGGCTATAGCCTTTGGGGGTGGGGGTGGGGATGGCGAAGTTCGTCCGTCGGACTCGGAATGGGGTGATACTTTGTGAGGGGCCTCTGTGTACCAAAAATTGGCCGCGGATACAGCCGCGCCCAGAAATAAGCATCCGAAGGTCGGGACGCGAAAGGCCACCTGCGGAAAAATGCCCAAAAAACGGGTGGGCCATAGTCTTGGGGGGTGGGGCGGGCGAAGTTCGTCCGCCGGACTCGGAATGGGGCGAGATTTTTCGAGGGACTTTCGTGAGCCAAAAATAGGCCACGGGCACGGCCGCGCCCAAAAATAAGCGCCTGAACGTCGGGGTACCAAAGTCCCCTTCCGGAAAAATGCCCAGAAAACGGGTGGGCTATAGCCTTGGGGGGTGGGGCTGGCGAAGTCAGGCCGCTGGACTCGGAATGGGGCGAGACTTTGTGAGGGGACTCCGTGAGCCAAAAATAGGCCGCGGGCACAGCCGCGCCCAAAAATAAGCTCCCGAAGGTCGGGGCGCCAAAGCCCCCCTGCGGAAAATTGCCCAAAAAACGGGTGGGCTATAGCCTTGGGGGGTGGGGCTGGCGAAGTTTGTCCGCCGGACTTGGAATGGGGCGAGATTTTTCGAGGGACTTCCGTGAGCCAAAAATAGGCCACGGACACGGCCGCGCCCAAAAATAAGCGCCCGAACGTCGGGGCACCAAAGTCCCCTTCCGGAAAAATGCCAAAAAAACGGGTGGGCTATAGCCTTGGGGGGTGGAGCTGGCGAAGTCAGGCCGCTGGACTCGGAATGGGGTGAGACTTTGTGAGGGGACTCCGTTAGCCAAAAATAGGCCACGGGCACAGCCGCGCCCAAAAATAAGCTCCCGAAGGTCGGGGCGCCAAAGCCCCCCCGCGGAAAAATGCCCAAAAAACGGGTGGGCTATAGCCTTTGGGGGTGGGGCTGGCGAAGTTCGTCCGCCGGACTCGGAATGGAGCGAGACTTTGTGAGGGGACTCCGTGTGCTAAAAATAGGCTGTGGGCACAACCGTGGTAAAAAATAAGAGCCCGAAGGACGGGCACCAAAGCGCCCCTATGAAAAAATGCCCAAAAAACGGGTGGGCTATTGCCTGGGGCGGTGGGGCTAGCGAAGTTCGTCCGCCAGACTCGGAATGGGGCAAGAATTTGCCAGGGGCTTTGGTATGCCAAAAATAGGCCGCAGGCATAGCCGTTCCCGAAGGTCAGGGCACCAAAGCCCCCCAGCGTAAAAATGCCAAAAAATCGGGTCGGATATAGCCTTGGGGGGTGGGGCTGGTGAAGTTCGTCCGACGGACTCAGAATGGGGCGAGACTTTGCGAGGGGCCTCCTTGTGCAAAATAGAGGCAACGGGCACAGCCGCGCCCAAAAATAAGCACCCGAAGGTCGGGGTGCCAAACCCCCCTGCGGAAAAATGACCAAAAAACGGGTGGGCTATAGCCTTGAGGGGTGGGGCTGGCCAAGTTCGTCTGCCGGACTCGGAATGGGGTGAGACTTTGCGAGGGGCCTCCGTGTGCAAAAAATGGGCTGCGGGCACAGCCGCACAAAAAAATAAGCGCCCGAAGGTAGGGTCGCCAAAGCCCCCCTGCGGAAGAATGCCCGAAAAACGGGTGGGCTATAGCCTTGGGAGGTGGGGCTGGCGAAGTTTGTCCCCAGACTCGGAATGGGTTGAGACTTTGCGAGGGGCCTCCGTGTCCCAAAAATAGACCGCGGGCACAGCTGCCCCCAAAAATAAGCGCCCGATGTTCGGAGCGGCAAAGCCCCCCTGCGGAAAAATTCCGAAAAAACGGGTGGGCTATAGCCTTGGGGGGTGGGGCATGCAAAGTTCGTCCGCCGGACTATGAATGGGGTACAACTTTGCGAGGGGCCTCCGTGTGCCGAAAATAGGCCGCGGGCACAGCCGCGCCCGAAGGTCGGGGCGCCAAATCCCCCCTGCGGAAAAATTCCGAAAAAACGGGTGGGCTATAGCCTTGGGGGGTGGGGCATGCAAAGTTCGTCCGCCGGACTCGGAATGGGGTGAGACTTTACGAGGGGCCTCTGTGTGCCAATGATAGGTCGCGGGCACAGCCGCGTCCAAAAATAAGCGCCCGAAGGTCGGGGCGCCAAAGCCCCCGCGTGGAAAAATATCCAAAAAACGGGTCTTGGGGGGTGGGGCTGGCGAAGTTCGTCCGCCAGACTCGGAATGGGGCGAGAATTTGCGAGGGGCTTCCGTATGCCAAAAATAGGCTGCAGGCATAGCCGCGCCCGAAGGTCAGGGCGCCAAAGCTCCCCTGCGTAAAAATACCGAAAAAACGGGTGGGCTATAGCCTTGGGGGGTGGGGCTGGCGAAGTTCGTCCGCCGGACTCGGAAAGGGGCGAGACTTTGCGAGGGGCGTCCGGGTGACAAAACTAGGCTACCGGAACTACCGCGCCCAAAAATAAGCACCCGAAGGTCGGGGCGCCAAAGCCCCCGCGTGGAAAAATATCCAAAAAATGGGTCTTGGGGGGTGGGGCTAGCGAAGTTTGTCCACCGGACTCAGAATGGGGCGAGACTTTACGAGGGGCCTCCGTGTGCCAAAAATAAGCCGCGGGTACAGCCGAACCCAAAAATAAGCGCCCGAAGGTCGGGGCGCCAAAGCCCCCCTGTGGAAAAATGCCCAAAAAACTGGTGGGCTATAGCCTTGGGGGGTGGAGCTGGCGAAGTTCGTCCGCCAGACTCGGAATGGGGTGAGACTTTGCGAGGGGCGTCCGTGTCCCAAAAATAGGCCGCGGACACAGCCGCACCCACAAATAAGTGCCCGAAGGTTGGGGTGCCAAAGCCTCCCCGCAGATAAATGCCCAAAAAACGGGTGGGCTATAGCCTTAGCGGGTGGGGCTGGGGAAGTTCGTCCGCCGGACTCAGAATGGGGGGAGACTCTGCGAGGGGCCTCCATGTGCCAAAACTAGGCCGCAGGCACAGCCGCGCCCAAAGGTCGGGGCGCCAAAGCCCGCCTGCGGAAAAATGCCCAAAAAACGGGTGGGCTATGGCCTTGGGGGGTGGGGCTGGGGAAGTTCGTCAGCCGGACTCGGAATTGGGTGAGACTTTGCGAGGGGCCTCCGCGTGCCAAAAATAGGATACGGCCGCAGCCGCGCCCAAAAATAAGCGCCCGATGGTCAGGACGCCAAAGCCCCCCTGCGGAAAAATGCCCAAAAAACGGGTGGGCTATGGCCTTGGGGGGTGGGGCTGGCGAAGTTCGTCCGCCGGTCTCGGAATGGGGCGAGACTTTGCGAGGGGCATCTGTTTGCCAAAAATAGGCTGTGCGCACAGCCGCGCCCAAAAATAAGCGCCCGAAGGTTGGGGCCCCAAAGCCCCCTGGCGGAAAAATGGCCAAAAAACGGGTGGGCTATAGCCTTGGGGGGTGGGGCTGGCGAAGTTCGTCCGCCGGACTCGGAATGGGGCGAGACTTTGCGAGGGGCCTCCGTGTACCAAAAATAGGCCGTGGGCACAGCCGCGCCCAAAAATAAGCGCCCGAAGGTCGGGGCGCCAAAGCCCTCCTGCGGAAAAATGCCCAAACAACGGGTGGGCGATAGCCTTGCAGGGTGGGGCTGGCGAACGTCCGCCGGACTCGGAATGGGGCAAGACGTTGTAAGGGGCCTCCATGTGCCAAAAATAGGCCGTGGGCACAGCCGTACCAAAAAATAAGCGCCCGAAGGTCGGGGCTCCAAAGCCCCCCTGTGGAAAAATGCCCAAGAAATGGGTGGGCTATAGCCTTGGGCAGTGGGGCTGGCGAAGTTCGTTCGCCGGACTCGGAATGGGGCGAGACTTTGCGAGGGGCCTCCGTGTTCCAAAAATAGGCCGCGGGCACAGCCGCGCACAAAAATAAGCACCCGAAGGTCGGGGCGCCAAAGCCCCCCTGCAGAAAAATGCCCAACAAACGGGTGGGCTATGGCCTTGGGGGGTGTGGCTTGCGAAGTTCGTCCGCCGGGCTCGGAATGGGGTGAGTCTTTGCGAGCAGCCTCCGTGTGCCAAAAATAGGCCACAAGCACAGCCGCACCCAAATATAAGTGCCCGAAGGTTGGGGCGGCAAAGCCCCCCTGCGGAAAAATGTCCAAAAAACGGGTGGGATATAGCCTTGGGGGTGGGGTTGGCGAAGTTCATCCGCCGGACTCGGAATGGGACGAGACTTTGTGAGGGACCTCCGTGTGCAAAAAATAGATTACGGTCACAGCCGCACACAAAAATAAGCGCCCGATGGTCGGGGTGACAAAGCCTCCCTGTGGAAAACTGCCCAAAAAACGGGTGGGCTATATAGCCTTGGGGGGTGGGGCTGGCGAAGTTCATCCGCCGGACTCGGAATGGGGCGAGAATTTGCGAGGAGCCTCTGTGTGCCAAAAATAGGCCACGGGCACAGTCGCGTCCAAAAATAAATGCCCGAAGGTCGGGGCGCCAAAGCCCCCCTACGGAAAAATTCCCAAGAAAAGGGTGGGCTATAGCCTTGGGGGGTGGGGCTGGCAAAGTTCGTCCGCCAGAGTCGGAATGGGGCGAGACTTTGCAAGGGGTCTCCGTGTGCCAAAAATAGGCCACAGACACAGCCACACCCAAAAATAAGCACCAGAAGGTTGGGGCGCCAAAGTCCCCTGCGGAAAAATGCCCAAAAAACAGGTGGGCTGTAGCCTTGGGGGGTGTGGCTGCCGAAGTTCGTCCGTCGGACTCGGAATGGGGCGAGACTTTGTGAGGGGCCTCCGTGTTTCAAAAAATAGGCCGCGGGCACAGCCGCGCACAAAAATAAGCGCCCGAAGGTCGGGGCACCAAAGCCCTCCTGCGGAAAAATGCCCAAACAACGGGTGGGCTATAGCCTTGCAGGGTGGGGCGGGCGAACGTCCGCCGTACTCGGAATGGGGCTAGACTTTGCGAGGGGCATCCCTGTGCCAAAAATAGGCCACGGGCACAGCCGTACCCAAAATTAATCGCCCGAAGGTCGGGGCTCCAAAGCCCCCCTGTGGAAAAATGCCCAAGAAATGGGTGGGCTATAGACTTGGGCGGTGGGGCTGGCGAAGTTCGTCCGCCGGACTCGGAATGGGGCGAGACTTTACGAGGGGCCTCCGTGTTCCAAAAATAGGCCGCGGGCACAGCCGCGCACAAAAATAAGCGCCCGAAGGTCGGGGCGCCAAAGCTCCCCTGCGGAAAAATGCCCAACAAACGGGTGGGCTATAGCCTTGGGGGGTGGGGCGGGCGAAGTTCATCCGCCGGGCTCGGAATGGGCTGAGACTTTGCGAGGGGCCTCCGTGTGCCAAATATAGGCCGCAACCACAGCCGCGCCCAAATATAAGCGCCTGAAGGTTGGGGCGCAAAGCCCCCCTGCGGAAAAATGTCCAAAAAACGGGTGGGATATAGCCTTGGGGGTGGGGCTGGCAAAGTTCATCCGCCAGACTCGGAATGGGGCGAGACTTTGCGAGGGACCTCCGTGTGCAAAAAATAGATTGCGGGCACAGCCGCGCACAAAAATAAGCGCCCGAAGGTCGGGGTGCCAAAGCCTCCCTGTGGAAAAATGCCCAAAAAACGGGTGGGCTATATAGCCCTGGGGGGTGGGGCTGGCGAAGTTCATCCGCCGGACTCGGAATGGGGCGAGACTTTG